>PVJA010040213.1:0-18632 GCA_004027025.1 Myocastor coypus | reverse complement strand
TTTCTATGGCTAGCACAGCATGCCCACGGTTCTGGATCCAGCATGGCCTGAGATACCAGTGAGCAAAGGCAGGACCTTGCGCTTGTCAGGCAGGCACTTAGACCACTAAGTTATCTCCCCAGTCTTATATTTATCTTTTGAGACAAGATATAGCTGTGCACTTTAGGTTGTCCTTGAACTCATTTTGTATCCCAGGCTGGCCTTGAACTCCTGCCTCAATGTTGCAGTCACAGGCACACACCAGCACACCTGGCTCAACCTCTTCTTGAAACAGAAAATATTTTCATACAATTAGGTAAAATGTAACAGTTACCAAAACTTTACACATAACTTAAAATTTCATAACAGAAATTTCCTAAAAGTTCTAAGACTGCTAAACGTAGAAATTTGAACATTTTACAGTTTGTATCATTTTGGAAGTATGAATTATCTTTCAGTTCAATCAAATACCCTCAAAAACTACCAAACTAAGGTACATATTCTTGGGAGTCCGTCACATCTCAAGGCTTTCCCTACAAAGATAGTGACAGAAACTTACAAACAATTCATATTCAAGTGTCTGTGGACTTCCTTTGAAATTCTAGCTTCATTTTCATAAAATTGCTCTGGAATTCCATAAAACATGTGATTCTATTGAATTCAGAACAGTTTGTTCATCAAAAAGAAGAAAGTATAGTCTTAAATTGCCATCTGCTTAAGGCATGTTTGAGCCAGGGAAGATATTTTCAGTAGCTAGGAAGACAAAACCCAGTTGAAACTGCCTCCAACATTACATAAGACTTACAAAGCTAACACGGATCTTAAGCATTGTTTGTTCAAGACCCCAGTTCAACATCTTTATTTCCTATGAGTTCATTTATGTTTGAGGTTCTTCTTGATGGCACCCAAATGGAAAACAGTAGTGGCAGCAAGCCCAGGCTTTCTATCCCTGTGCTTTTTCATCCAATAAGGAACATTCCCTATGTCCTCAAACTCACAGAAAATTTTCCATGCATCACATTGACTTGGCCACCTGTCAATAAGCCCTTTGGGCTATGGGAATGCCGTGCATAGAAGCAATAATTCTGTGGGCCAAAGAGGCAGAGCAAGACCTGGATTTGCAGCATTTGTCAAATTCCATAGTTCAAGTGTTTCTATCACAGCAAATAAAGCAGAGGAGAAAGAAGAGGAATGGAAAAACTGCAGAATTCCAGAAAATTGCCAACAGACAAGGAAGGAAAAAGTAACAATACATTTTTAAGACATTGAATGAGAACTTATTACATTTTCCAGTATAAGTTCATCTAATAAAATATTTACATATATAAAGGTTGAACTAATAGGTACTAAAATATTAACAGTTGTTACATCTTAGGGAAGAATTATTAGTAGTCATTTTTGTAAAACTATGCATAGTTTTGCAATAATATGAATAAACATTAAATTTATAATAGGAAAATAATATATTTTCATAAGACTGTCTACCAAAACAAAACCAAAGCATATCTGCAACAAATCCTCATATTGGGCACTCCTAATGTATCATTATTTAATATGTATAATTAATAAGCATTCCTCCCATGCAAAGTAATAAGACAAAATAATTTAATAAAGGAAATGGCTGCTTTTCCACATTATAAACCTGTTCCTTCTGCAGTAGCTGCTCACATATGTCTTGATGACATTCTATCTACTGTAATAGTTTTCAATAATTGTCCCAAAGCAATTGCATTAACATTCATCTTTTTAATAATATTTCAAAAATTTAATAGGGATGAAACATCAAAATAGAGCACGTTTTACAGAATAATCATTTTATTCAGCTATTATTATGGTGCTTCCTTAGGGCTACAAGTAACAAAAGAACAGAAAAAAAAAAATGATGAAATAGATGGACCAGCAAAACTATCACTTAATTATGTCAGGAACTTAATTTATCAAAAACTAAGTCATTCTCCTTGTTTTAAAAATAATTATAATGTCTGAGTGACAGGTTTAAGGAAATAAAACAGAAATTCATCTTTCTCTTCTGCTCATTCATAAACACTTCTGTTAATTTCACGATGGAAAGTGTGATGAATCAATGAGATTTTTCCCTTAATCATTTCCTTCTAAGCCCATATCTAGTTAAATGAGTGATACACCAAATAGTTTTGTGCATTTTCAGTCATTCTTGAAAAATAATTGTATAGCCTCTAAGCCACGTCCAAAGATAAAGGAATGGTACAAATATATTTGATAAACAATCTCTTAATCTATATATTATTCTTGATTTTTATTCAAATTGAAGACCTCACAAGAAATGTCTTGTAAGTCCATAGCTGCATGCATTTATCTCAATGCTTAGAAAAACTCTTAGCATTTTGTCACATCAGAAAAGTAGCACCATAAGGCCACCATACTGAAATTCAAATACCATACTACATGTTTTAGGCTTTCCCAAAGAATGACTTTGAACGATGTCTTTTTTCACCAGAGGTCTGTCTTCCATAGGAGGTTAGGTACTCTTAGAGGTAAGGGTTTGCCTTTGTATCATCAACATCTTTGCATGTTGATAGCTGTCGGTTGTTTTACTTCTTCAATTAGGCTAAGGCCCAAGCCTGATTATTGACATATGGCAATGAGAAGTAGTGGAGTTGAGCTTGAAAAAAACCAACAGTTTGCTTCACATACATAAGTCTTCAGGTAATATCCAGGTAATGGGGGAAGAGATGAATGCTCTCCTTTGCAAAGTGTTAAGTTGCTGCTTCTGCCCATAAGGAGGATCTGAGGGAATCAGGGAGAGGGTAAGAATATTCCCCATTTCAAATATCAGCCTGAACCACCATCTTCCAGTAATTTGTCAAAATGACTAACACAAAGGGCAAGAGGAGGGGAACCCGTTATAGGTTCTCCAGGCCTTTTAGAAAACATGGGGTGGTTCCTTTGGCCACATACATGGAAATCTACATGTTGACATCAAGGGAATGGGTACTGTGCAAAAAGGAATGCCTCACAAATGTTACCATGGCAAAACAGGAAGAGTCTACAGTGTTACCCAGCATGCTGTTGGCATTGTTGTAAACAAGCAAGTTAAGGGAAAGATACTCGCCAAGAGGATTAATGTACGTATTGAGCATATTAAACATTCAAAAAGTCGTGATAGCTTCCTGAAACGTGTCAAGGAAAATGATCAGAAAAAAAAAAAAAAGAAGCCAAAGAGGAAGGTACTTGGGTTCAACTGAAGTGCCAGCCTGCCCCTCCCAGAAAAGTGCACTTTGTGAGGACCAATGGGAAGGAACCTGAGTTGTTGGAACCTATTCCCTATGTATTCATGGTATAAACTTGGATGTTGCTCTGCCATTCACCACCTAATTGGCCGCTTAAGTGTTCTAGGTCCTATATAAAAATAAAATTGTCCTGTGTTATAAAGGACAATTTATTAGTTGAGGAGGTGTGTGGTGCCTTCTTACCTCAAAAACACTTCAGCAGATTTTCACTATAGCTAGTAATTGTGTCTGGTCTTTATTCTTCAGTGTTTTTCTTGCTGAAAAGTATTGCTGAGGTATTGTGCAGGTGTATACCCCAATATTTATAAAATATTTATATTGGCTTGAAGATCTTGTAAGTCACCATGGGGAAAAGATGTATCCAAATAAATGGAAGTCACTTCAGAAACAAATGTAGGTCTGTTTCAGTTAAATAAATTATTTAAATCAAATATCAAGGTCCCCATTTTTTTCCTGTTGTGGTCCTAATTTTGACATAGGAGACCTACATATAGTCTCACATTTCTACCACTTATAATTAAATCATGAGCCTGATTTTCAGCAGACTTTCATGGTATCTGCAAAGAAATAGATCCTTTAAAGCAGCTATACAATGCAGCATGAGTTAAATGTATATACCATTTGATGAGGGGTGCATGCCATGGATGGTACCAGGATGGCATATGCCAGGCAAGTGCTGTACCACTGAATTGTACCCACAGCTCCTATTCTGTTTTTATCAGACTGCTAATGTCATCAAAAAAAAAAAAAAAAAAGATATCTTATGTCACAATCCTAACAAGTATTCTTCTTTCCAAAGCATCTAAATGCGTCAGTAACACAACTTTCAATGTCTTATCTTCCAACCACATTTCTTAAATCACGAGTGAAAACCTTATAATTAAAGTGAATGCTAGGTAAAAGAATGTCCTTCTCTGAATCTTTCTCCTTTGCTGGTGGGAATGTGAACTGATACAACTGCTATGGAAATCAGAACAAAAATTCCTCAAAAAAACAAAAACTAAAGGTTGCATTTGAAATAGCTGTTCCCTACCTATATATCTTCCCAAAGGAGTTAAAAAGCATCATATCACTCTGAAACATGCATACCCATTAAAGCAGCACAATTTGTAATGGCTAAATCCTAGAAACAACCCATAGGTCCATCAGCAAACTAGTAAAGGAGATGTGGAATTTCTATACAGTGGAATAGTTTTCTGCCATAAAAAAACTGACTCTTTGTTAACCATGCTCATCTATGTTTCTATTTTCAGAGAGTTTCAATAAACATGTCTGAGGTGGAACCTAGAAATCTACACTTTAGCTAACCTTCACTCCATTCCAATAATTCTGACACAGATAGTTTCCAAAGAACTCTTATTGTTTGAGTCTAGTTGTCCCCCCAAAGCATAATGCAGTCATGGGGTGAGGATTTGTAGAGTTTGAGTTAACTCATGATCCACTGGACTGATGGGTTTTAGTACTGCTGTGATAATGGATGTAAGTACTTCCCCATGCCTGGGGCAGAGAGCCTGAATGTAATACCCAAGAGACAGACTTCCTCTCTGCTGCCACTGTTGCTGCTACTCCTCCTTTGGCTTCTCTTGCTCTTTGCCACCACCATGAAAGGTTGCTCTCTGCCATGTGTCAGTCTACACTGGACCCCACTGAATATTGACTGAAACCTCCAGTTACTGTGAGCTAAACAAACCTTTCCTTTCTTCATTTTGAGTGTCAGGTATTTGTCCCAGCTACCAGAGCAGTAACTGAGACACACTCTTTCAAATGAACCAGAAAGGACTATGTAGCTTGACTTGCTACTGTGACATCTCTGTGGGCCACCAGAAAGACAAATTGGTAGGTTGTGGACAGGGTGCACAAGACAACTCTTCAAATACCCACAGACTTTCCCAGCCCTTAGCCGTCATACAGATTAGTGGCCTGCACTCCGTGAACTAAGATCAACTAGATAGAGTTACAGTATGCCATGATTCACTTTCATGCCTTTGCCTTCCTTCTGCCCTTGTGAATTTACTATTGACACGGAGACATGAGGCATCTTAAGACCCACTTGGAACACAACAGTATGGAAAAATTACTGTCACATGAAACAAAACTTTGGCTGATAGAAATGGTGTCAGTAAATAAATTCTTCATTATCTTCCCTTAATGGAAACACCAGTAACTCACTTATGTCTGTTCTGGGAAGGTGGTCCTCTTGAAATCAAGTGATAACCCAGAAATTAGGACCAGCATATGAGTGAGACCACCTGGGACCCACCAGAAGTTCAATACCGAGCAACCAGGCCCGGCATGTGAGGTCGACCACCCCGGGCCTGCCAGGAACTCATTCAACCCAGCAATAAAGCCCAGCGTGTGAGTGCAACTTCATCCATCAGACAGGCCACTGTGGAAAACTGCTGCAGAACTCCCTGAAGAAAGACTAGAGATAAGACCCATCCAGCTGATCCAGGAGCAGAACATCTTACCAGCGTGGCACAGCAAGTTTGCTTCCAGTGGCTGCAGCAGGAAGAAGTGGAGCTCCGCAGCCAGACTCAAGCCACTCCTACCTGGACGAGTTTGAACTTGGTAGGCCCAGATGTGGCGCTAAGGTAAGAACTCTTCCAAAGCTTTACACCGAAGGTCAGAAGGCAGGACTATACAAAATAACAAAGAGAAGGAGAAAAATGCACTCTCAGGCCCTGAGCTCACTCAGAACAAATACAGGAGACAATAGTGTAGAAGAAATTGGAAAACAAACACCTAAAATCTCTGAAATAATAACATCCAAACTAAAGAAACAACTGCAGAAAGGTATAGAGGAAATCAGATCAGAAATAATTTCTGAAGTAAAAAAAGAAATAATACCTATAATAAAAGAAGTATGAAATGCTTCTAAAGAAGACACCAATAAAAAATAGAAGAGAATGGAAAAATGGTGGAGTCCTTGAAGGAGCAATTCAGGAAAGTAATAAAATGTATGAAGCAGATTCAAAGTGCTATACAGAAGCTTAAAAACTCAATTACAAGCTGCCAAAACCATTTCAATGAATGTGAAAATAAAAATAGACTTTCAGACCTCAAAGACACAACTGCAGGTAGGAAGAAGTAAGAAAAGATCTTTTAATGACAACTAGGATGCAAGAAAAAATGATTCCACATCTGTGAGATGATGCAAAGATGAACAACATAAGACTAATAGGCATCAATGAGAAAGAAGCAGTCAATACAAATGATATAAAAAGAATATGAACAGAAGTAATAGCTGAAAACTTCTCAAATATGGAGAAATAACTTGACATTCAGGTAACCAGAGCATATAGAACTCAAAATGGCATTAACCCAATTAAAACCACACCCAGTCAAAATCTCAGAAATTCAACAAAGGAACAGTATACTAAAAGCCACTAAAGAAAAGAAACAGATCATATCTAAAGAAAAACTCATTAGAATAATGGCAGATTTCTCTTTACAAACCATCAAGTCAAGAAGAGCATGGAGCAAAGTACTTCAAGTCCTGCAAGAAAACAAATTTAAACCCAGACTGCTATACCCTGCAAAATTCTCTTTCAAGTTCAATGGAGAAGTGAAACATTTCCAGGACAAAGAACAACTAAAGAATTTCATGATGACAGAGCCAACCCTGCACAGCTTACTAAAAGATAACCTAGAGAGGGATCAAAATGACCATGACTCCGTGAATGTGAATGGAAGGAACCCACAAAATAGGGCAAACAATTAAATACAGGAGAAAAAGAGGTGTACAACAGTAGTCTTTCAGCTATTTTTTTGTATATAGCAGCAGAATATGTCCACCAGCATATGCTACAAATGGACTTCTCCTGCACCCTATGGGTCATGATTCTGTGTGGTTCTACCAGGGAGGATATCAAGGAAATAGCAGTTGCTCAGTCCCACAAGTGCCATTTGGCCACCAGTAAGTGCCATGGACACTGTGTCCATGACATACTAGAACTTCGTGCGATATCCTATCCCTGAACTGTTACAAGTTCTGGTCATATATTTGCTATTGCAGTATTTATGGTATTTTTTATTCTTAATAATTCTCTACTGCCGGGCGTGGTGGCGCATGCCTGTAATCCCAGCACTCGGGAGGCTGAGGCAGGAGGATCGATGCGAGTTCGAGACCAGCCTGGGCTACAAAAGTGAGCTCAAGGCCAGCCTGAACTGCATAGTGAGACCCTGTCTCAAAAAGACAAATAATAATAATAATAATAATAATAATAATAATAATTCTCTACTACCATGGAAATATTTTCTTAGTTGATATCTTACATATATTAGCCTATTTCAATACTACATAAGTACTCTGAATTGATTACAGATTCATACATATGATACACAACATTCTGGTCTCTAAGTTGGACATATGATTTGATTTGAATTTTGGAATATTATTTTCAAATATTTAACTTTACATGATTAAAATTTAATTTTTTGTGAATGTTGTTTAGTTAGACTTTTTGTATAATTTTTAAAAAACATATTTCTTTGGGATGAATCACTAAAATGCTAGGAAACTGCTACCTCTAATAGCATCTCTATGAAAAGCAAAAAAAAAAAAAAAAATGAAATCAAGTGTGATAATCACCCTTGTTATGACAAATGGTGCCCTTTCATTCCCTACCTACCTCACTCCTCTGGTCCCTCAGGCATGCTCTGGAGTACTGTACTCTTTCATACTATAAAAAGAAACACCCTCTGCTGAGGGTCTGCTTTCTGGGAAACCTAACCTGAGAAACATTATACAATTAAGTTACTTACTGCAGTGCAACAAGAAAGCATGAATCACAAGCTCCTATTTTACCCACTGCACATCTTATCTTCATTGCATGTGGCAAAGGTCACTGAGCTTTAGACGGAACCTCTCTATGAGACACAAAGGATCCACTGGAAGCAATACCCTCCTACACCTGCCAGTAACGTTGATTTTATATGTATCACCTAAAGTGCTTGCCAGAAAAAAAAAAAAAAAAAAAAAACTAGTCATCTAACTTAAAACTTGTCATTCTCACCAATATTGAGTTTTATAGTTTAACTTTATACTTTAGCATAGCTTCACTAGCTTACATCAAATTCAATTTGATTGAAAGATTTATCTGGGAGCCTGAAAAACAGCTCAGTGGAGTAAAGTGCCCAGGCTTAGGCAAGTTTAGGCAAATGCAGGGGTTGTGGTTTGATCCCCGACAGCACATGCCACACCAACCCCTTCCCCAGCCACAGAGTCCAGGCATGGTAGCACACACCTGTGATTCCAGCGCTGGGTAGGCTGAAAACAGGAGTATCATTATGACTCGGGTTAGAGAGCCAGCAAGTAATATTATCCCAACAGAACTTAGTTCCATTAGTCAGCCATACTGATGTCATGATCCAGATTGGGACAGCACTGCCCCCCGCCTACATTCTAGTAGTTAGAAGTGAGCCACGCAGAGTACAACTCATGCTCACATTCACAAGGAAGAAAACCAACCTTCACCTTTTGGGTGGAGAAACAGCGAAGAACATAAATCTCCATCCAGCTTCCCCCTGAAAGCTTACTAGCACATTCACACAGCAGAGGTCCTAGTTAAACTGCTACTCCACACCACTTTCTAGTACAAAGCTATATCACTGTAGACTTCAAATATTTGCTTAAAAAGTAATTTAAAAGTTCTTATCTTTCTGGTTGCCTGCTCTTCAGTCACTTACATCACCACCAGAAGCAGATATTTACTCATAGTAAAGGTCTCAGCTGACATAAAGGGTAGCAAACTGAGGCACTTGGCTGAGTAAGCCAAGCAAATAGCCCTTTCATCTTTGTTATTTGCGAAGACAATGCTGGAAACATTAACCTTCAGTGAAAATATTTTTCTCGATTGAGGCAGCAGATGTGCGCCTCAAGATTTTTCCGCCCCTCAGTCAACTTCATTTTTCTCCCAAATGGCTCTGAGCCATTCAGAGAGGCCATCTGCCACCATTTCTCTTGGTGAAAGTGTGTGGCACTGCTGCAGTATTAACTTGCCCCAGAGGAGGAGTCACTTAGCAAGCACTGATGCCTTCATTAACTTCTACAGGCTGCAGCTCCGTAACTTCTCTGTTTCAACCAGAAAATCAGCAGCCCATTTAGAAATCGCAGTGGCGCATGCATAGGACACGTGCAAGGAAATGCCCGTGCTTGAAATCCAGGGCTCCCCTGTCACATGCATACTGTGTGTTACCCTGTTTCTGTCTTTGCATCAGCTATTTGTTTCTGCTTTTGCTTTTACTCTTCAAAATAAAATATTTTAAAAACCCATATCTCTTAAAGTCAAAGATAGAAGATTCCCCTGAGTCTTCCAGAGAAAGATAAGGATACTTCATTTGGAAAAGAAGAGGAGGGGGGGGGAACAAAAGCCTTCTGACAGAGTGCTTCCATTCATTCAATTTCCACAGAATCAACCTGAAAAAAAAAAAACACTTTTAATTTTAAAAAGTCAATGTGTTCTCAAAAAGAAAAGAATTTGAAGCATAATTTATTCAATTGACACCACCTAGTTACAGCCAATGTTCAAGTTGACTTTCAAGTAATAGTAAGCCTTTCGTTATAGATGGCAGCAGTGCAGGAATGTAATTCAGCCTCTTCAAAGAGCCACTTCTCCCACCTAAGATAAACTCGTCCTCTTCTAAGTTAAGAAATATGCCACCTTAATTACAGAGGAGGTGGCTGTGAAAATTCTAGCTTTGCCTATTTTTATAAACCGAAACTTCCTAAAACACAAATTACTGCTATGGCCACATGTGCTGTGCTAACAATAGCCCAGGCCTAGCAAGAAAAAAGCATCACTGAAATACAAATATAGCAAAGATTTTTGTAGCAATGAAGAAGTGAAGTGAAATGCATTGGGCCCTCTTTCTCCTCCTGCCTCTGCCCGCCCTTAAAACTCCCACTACCGTGATAGTTACAAGAGAGGTACTCATTTGTATTAGCATTTAAAAAGAGTAGATGACACACCTCTGTCTTTATTTGCAGAATATAAGGTGTACCATACATAAGATACTAAAATTTTGTTCTATTGAGAAACGGATAACACTGGCCCTTTCAATCCATACTTTATATATAAGCCAGTATAGGCACTAACAGAACATCTGGTGCTTGTGCCCAGAGGCTGAGATAGATAGGGATAGAATTCTGAGCCATGGTAAATCACAAAGAGCAGAACGGAAGTGGGGTAGGAAGCACAGAGGTGAGATGCTGGCTGAATATCAGAAGTCCCCAACTATGAGAGGGGTCACTGATCTGAGGGAGACTGGACCTGCTGAATTGACAGTGAAAGCAAAACACCGTGAGACCAGGAAACATCAGAGACTAGAAGAGCTTGCACTGATAGTCCCTGCTGGGGTGAGCTGACCCCTTTCCAGCCACAGCTCTGACAGCTTTGAAGTAACTGCTTTAGGGTAGGTCTCTAATTTTTTACCTGCGCTTTCTCACTCTGCCGCTGTAGAGGTTTCTATCTGGAGCTGTACAAAATCATCATCCCAGTGGTCTTTGACAATAAGGAAAATACCCATCAATCAAAGAGAAGCAAAGGTGACAAGATGAACTTACGGTGTCTTCTGGTTTCTGCTTTCCAAAGCCTTCAAGGGGAATTATCACCTCCATCCACACAACAGACCAGCACAACTGCTCTGTGTTCTGCAACCCTCTCAAGTGCACTAAGGCTGCAGCACTGACTTCACCCAAGCAAAACCTCACCAAAGGGCTTCGGAGGAAGGACAACCCTGAGAATGAGAATAAGTGAACTCCACAATTCAGGGATGAAAATTCTGGGAGACTCAGAAGATCAGTGTGAGGTTGTCAGAAATTCATTCATTCTGCCATCACAGGCCATGTGCCAGGAACCCTGCTGTTTACGAGAAGATGAGAATGCAATTTATTTATGAGCTCAAGGACCATCAAGTGATTACAACACAGTGGGCTTCTGCTATCACTTGAATATGATTTTCCCATTCAACTCATGCCGCAGTTCATTCACAAGGGTACGGACTCAGTGGGACCTTTGCAGAGTGGTTAGATCTGGCCATGGGGGTAAAGTCTCATGGCTAAATCCTGGTAGCTCTATAGACATAAGGAGAGAGGCCAGGTATTAAGAGAGGTGAACAGATATATCTACTCCATCTTCCAGAGTGGCGCCCTGTGCTACCTTGGGATTCGGCCAGCAGAATGACTCTCACCAGAGGCCAAGCCCACAGTGCCAACCACATCTTGAACTTTGAAGCTCCAGCACCACAAGACAAAACAAACCTGAACCTTGATAAAAGTGGTTTACACAATTTTTTCATTTAATGAAAAGCTGGCTAATATAGTTATCTATTATACCACTAGGAAAATGCTAGAAGTATGTGAAAGAAAGGGCAAATAAGTGTGGAACAGGTTCACAGAGGAGGTAGCCACAAACAATGATCTCAAAAATGGAACAGCAATTCCAAGAAGAGAAAATAGATCACTGAGAAAAAAGAATTTTTCAGGTGTGAAATCTTTCAGAGGAAAAGAACATCCCTGACAAAGAATTTTCCCTGCCAAGAATTTGGAGATGGCAACCAGGCAAGGCCAGCTTCCTTCCTGAGAGCACTCAGGTAAAATATGAATGAAAGCCTGGACTGGCAGTCTGAAGTGCTAGGAGCACACCACAGGGGCGAAATGACAGCCTCTCTTCTCCTGTACCCTCTTTGGTTGGCAATGTTTGGAGTCATTTCTCTGTCATTTCATGAAAGGCTAAAACTAGTATTTCAATTTGTGCAAATTAAAGGTTAAGGTCCAGTGTCTCTGTAATCCACAAGACTTAGACAATTGTGTTAATTGTGTTAATTTTGAATCTTCAAATAAATTATTAATAATGAGCATCAGCAATATTGCTTCACAAATGCCCCTTCAGAGAGTATTCCCAGTTGTGTTGGATCTAACAGGAGTTAGATTATTATTATTATTCCAACTCCTTGCCAGTCTCTGAGAAATGTAAACAACCGCAAATCAACAGAACTACTATATTGGGTGGCCCTTCCCCCACCACTTGGGGAGGGCAAAACTCCTGAGGGGTTGGCACACAAAAAGCACGAGAAAACAGGCTATTTCTGGCTAACATCACAAGACTTTGTTCTTTGCTGGTTGAGCAAAAACATACACCTTGAACTTGATAGAACCTGAGCCCCACAGTAATGTCATTTTTGTCCTTAAAACTTTACCTGTCACGAAAATAAAATGTAATATATGATCCTAAATGAAATACTGAATCAGAGGAGAGAAACGATATACTAGATATTGACACAGTTGGAAAAATTCAATTAAGGAGTAGATTAATTCTATGTCAGTGTCAAATTTCTGATTTTGGTAAACAACACTGTGGTAGGGTAAGAGAACATCTTTATTCTTAGTAAGTCTCCATTGAAGCACTTAGGAGCAAATGGCATGATTTCTGTAACTTATTCCCAAATGGTTCAGAAAAATAATATATACAGTGAGGGAATGATAAAGTAAAAGTGTCAAAATATTAACAACTGGCAAATCTGGGTGTAGGGTATAGAGGAGTACTGTTTTGTTTTGTTTTGTTTTTTTAATTATGGCCAGCTCAGCTTGCCCTGGAGATGGGGCTGGAGCAGCATGTGGTGCCGGGTATTGAACTGCAGTCCCTGTGGTTGCCTAAGCTTTCCTAAGCAGGCGCTTTAGACCACTGAACCATCCCTCTGGCTCTAGAGGAGTACCGTTATTATCATGTTTTCTAATCTAGAATTTCAAGATAGACTTTGAAAAGAGATGTTATATGTCCTCTTATAGAACATTGAGCAACTTATTGTTTACTTTTAATGCTTGCTTCCTGCCAGCAGTAAAATTCCTTCCCTGTGCTTCCTCCCATGGGAGTTTACTTATCACTCAGGGAGTATTATTATACACGAGTGGTGGGCTCTGGGGAAAATATACTCATTCCAGAAATCCCACTCAGATTCCAGTGGGCCGTAATCCAAGTATGGACTCCCATGACCACCAGCAAATAGGAGCAAAGATCCCAGGAAGAACAGAACAGGAGGTAAGAAAGCTGTCACTGGCTGAGACCGCATTTTATGAAGAGGACAAGTGAGGTCAGCTATGAGGGCAGTAAGCTTTTGACCGAAGGCAGGAGTGCAGGACCATGGCAGAGACAGGGAGTAGCAAGAAAATGATCCAGGTGCCAGAACAGCAGGGTGAGTTTGATCTGGGTAGGAACTCAAATGTGATAAACAAGTATGGGAAATGAGACCAGAAAAGAGGCAGAGTCCATTCCTGACTACTCTTAAATGGTAAGGAAAGTATTTTGAAACTTGCTCTAGACAACAAGGAGTTAAGATTTTTTGAGAAAGTAACTTTTCCTTTTGACACTGGGAACCAGGTCTTGAATACCATTTGTGGAATTTTATTTCATCCATAGCTGAGATCAAAGGAAGTAAAAATATACCACTCTTATATATGGACTTTTTTAAATTACAGACACACAAACCAGCAGGTTTTCTTAAAAACAGGATAAGCTTTAGTATAGGCCCTCAGCCTATACAAGAAGGAAAAGCAAAACTCTTATCCTCAAGAACAGGAGGTTGGGTCCTGGCGGGATGGCTCAGTGGTCTAAAGCGCCTGCTTGGGAAAGCTTGGGTGGCTTCAGGGACCGTGGTTCGATTATGGCCAAGAGAATTCTGTGCACATCTTGATAAAATGGTTCTTATCTTTTAAGCCTCCTCCCATGATATACCAGGAGTGATCAAACAAGTTTTATTAAAAAAATTACTATAGTAAAAGTCATAGTACCAAAACACTCTCAAAATATTCTCCCTCATTCCAAACACACTCACCCTATTATTCTGGCCACCTTCTGAAGCACTTATGCAAGTGTTTTTATGAAGTTTGATTGAAAGTACAGCAAACACTCTTGCCAAGTGCCACTGAAGAGAAGGCAGGCTTACAAGAACAGTGCAGTGAGTTCTCATCTGCTTGCTTACTGGATGTGGTACTAGTAATTTCTGACTCTTCCTTCAAGTCAAAATGGCCATGAAAGGTAAACACTATGAATCACTTCAGGACACCAAAGCAGCAAGGAGAGCCCAATTGAAGACACTCACCAAAAGGGACTTCCAGACCTGCCTCAGAGTGCCAAGGACCGGGGGTGAGTGGATTTGGATTGAGGAAGAGTATGTTCAAGGAGCTTAATGGCAGTGTCTCTTACTGCAGCAAATTTTTAAACTTAAACATTCACTATTTATTTTGAAGATACTTCCTTACAACTTACTCTTTACTGTCCCGTCAAAACAATAAATACTTTTCCAACTGTTTTTTTTTTTTTTTGTGTGTGTGTGTGTGTGTGTGTGTGCGCGTGTGTGTGTGTGAGTGTGTGTGTGTGTGTGTGTGTGTGTGAGTTCTTTTTTCTTTGGCTTTTAATTTCCTTACAAGGGATCCTGTGCCACATAAAACCTGTATTAAATTAATTTGTATGCTTTTCTCCTACTAATTCATGTTATTTTGATTTAATTCTCAGTCCCAGCCTAGATCCTAAGAAAATGGATAGAGTTTTGCTGATCCTACAACATACAATAAAGAATAAAGATGTGATGTGCTTGTCAAAATAAATGTGCACAACCTCGTGCAATTTCATTCTTATTCATGTGGCAGAGATATATATTGTTGGAATATGATATCAGTTTTGAAGAGGAAAAGTTGTTGGCCACCGCTCATGTGTCAAACATTTAACAGATTGCTTCATCTCTAACTCCTGCAGCCTTCCACCATTAACAAGTAAAGCAAAAAGAAGTCACACATCCAAATTCATAGTTGATGAGTCAGTGTTTTTTGGTTTCAAGCAATGAAACTTGACACTGAGCAGGAAGATGAATAATTTAAGAACTGAAGGGGAAATTGGGGAACCAGTTGCAGAACTTTCAATTATGAGCCAACAGCTGAGAACTAAAGCTGCTGAGATAAATCACATTCATTGCTTTTCATGTCTTGGTCAGTTCCTCCAAGATAGAAATTCTAGGAAGAAATCATTCACAGGTTGCTAAAGAAAGGTACAGCACTTCAGTTGATGTTCTGTTAGACTCTTGCCACAGAGCAGTAGAATACAATGTTTCTAGCAGCTGTGGCAGCCATACAAATGAGCCACGCCAAATTCGGGCTGCAACCATGTGGCTGACTGGCAGCCCCGGGTGCCGACCTCAAGATCCATAGCTCTTTCTCTCCAAGGCCACTCACAGCCAGGGATTGAGCTCAACAGGGTCCTAAGTAACGATGAGTGCAGCCTCTTTCCAGGACCTAGGCAACAGGAGCCCACACCAGGCACCTTTAGCTTGAAGGTTTCCTTAGAACCCTGGCCAGACCTTTATTTCCACACTGCAGTGAAAACTACTCATGAGGCCCTCCTCCCGTCTCACATTCTTCAGGGCTCAGACTTGCCTGGAGTCTGAAGTTCTGCTCCCCTTGCTTCCAAAGTAAAACTCTGCATGCCTAATGATGTTGTAGTGTCTGTTTCTCCACAGGCCAGACCCAGTGCAGATGTGAAACCAAGACCTAATTCCGTCTACATATCCTTAATTCCATCTTTCATTATACTCTTAGGATAGGTGTAGGCAGTCAAAGGTGGTTACCCTAATAATCACAATGGACAAGACACCACTGTCTCTTGAGAGTCAAATAGAGGATGGGGTGTTTTTTTTGTTTTTTTTGTTTTGTTTTGTTTTGTTTTGTTTTGTTTTTCTCTGGTTAACTCCTTATTCATTTTAATGAGAAAATAAAATGGCAGTGAAACATTTCCAAAACAGGTTGGTAGGGCAGTTACAATAATTAATGCATTGCATATTGTTGTCTTCGTAGTTGTTGTTCAGAGGATAAGGTGCAGACAAGATGTCTTATCTAAACAATATTAGTACAATCTTTTCCTTTCATTGAACTAAGAGAAAGTAGCTGTATATCCATTTTGTATATACATATATACTTTTTCAATATAAAATGGTCCTTTATTTATATCCTCCTTTTTTGTTTTGTTTTGTCAGAGATGGGTGTTCCATTGTTATTAAAGAAGCTGTATTTGGAGAAGTCTTTAAATGACCTTTTCGTATTTGATGCCAGTTCAAATATTGTAGGTACATGAATTCAGCAAAATAACCCAGTATAGTCCAATAGTCCACCATAGTAGTGGGTTATCAGCAGGACTGGAAATCGTCAGAAGTTGTTGACTTGAGCCTTCTACAGCTTAGGATGGACTTATTTTAAAATCCAGAAATGAAAATCTTCTTTAAAAATCATTTGAGGGTAATTTTTATTATTTCTGAAATTAATTGACCTTTTAGGGGATTGTTTTCAAGTCCCAAGCTCCATTGATATATCTCAAATATAGTACCACCTCTCCTCTCCCAGATGCCTGTCCTGTGGCACAACCTCCTACTGGAGGGTAGAAGGAAGAGGCTGGTGCCATCTCTCCTCGCCAAAGCCTCATCCAAAGCTGCGCACAGTTCCAAGAACTGAGTGCCATTAACAACAGAGAAACAAAATCCCAGACACCAGTCAGCTTTAGCCCTGCTACCACCCTGCCCGAGTCATGGCAAAAACTTGTCTTCCAAAATCATTGAACTTCCAACAGTCTACCCAAACTCCAATGAGAACTTAAGCCGAGAGAGTACAGAGACACCAGTGCCACTCAGATAAAATCCTACCATCTTGTCCTTTAATTCAGCAGTGTTAGAGTGACCCCCTATCCTTTATTAAGCCCATTGGGAGCTATGCTGAAGTAAGACATTTTAATTTTTCAGTTATTTCCATAACACTCAATTAGTAAAAGATTTTTGTATTAGTAGACCTTGGAAAATTAGTAAAGGGACAGCGAGGGGAGCATAGGAGCTACAAGAGTAAAAGGGAAAAAGCCCAAGAGCAGAGCAGAGTTGGGGTGTGCATATACTAGTGAGTCTGTTGTTACTGCTTTCTACATTGTCTTCATGTCTTCAAGGCTTTATTTTCATAAATACGGCAAATCACTTTTTAACTGTAAGAATGGATCTGAGACAATTTTGACATGATTTTGTTATGAATGATGGAGTCCTATCCCGACCCTTGATTTTGATCCAGTTTGGTCTCTCGTTTAATACAGCTCCCTTAGTCCTTAGGGTTTTAACAAGATGACATTATCAATTTCTAACTTGACAGACAAAACGTTCTCTCAACAGCTCCTTTTGGGCCATCGTTACCTTCACTGTCTTGAAAACTTTTTGATATCTCCCGTTCTCCCTACTAAAGGCAGAAATAGACTTTGAAGGGAAAAATTCACAAAGTATTAAAAAAAAGAACATGAATGTATTGAGAAAAGAGAACATGAATTTTAATCTATAGAGAATCCCACAGAGAATTGCACACTTTGGTGAATTATTTAAAACTTGGATAGCAGCTTGTTCCATCGTTGCAGTTGCAACTTAATAGCCAATCACTGTGTGGCACTGTGGGAATTTCTACCCATTTTGCAAATAGTTCTAAGCCTCAGAAACTTGCTTCCCAAAATGCCTTCCTATTTCCCCAGCAAAATTTGCATGTCATCTGCCAATATGCTGCCCTCCTACACACCCACGTTTCTTCCTAGCACTCTTCAAGGTACCGATATAGAGAGAACAAATTATACTTAACCATATCATTAAAACTATCCGTTATAACAGAAACAAATTTCCCATTCCAATCCACCAAAGGAAGTCTAACAGAGACCTCCTCCCACTGTAGGCAGAGCCCACTGACCTTGTTTATTCATAGAACAGACATTATGAGCACCTGGCCTGAGAGCGGCCACCCACTACCCAGCTGCCTGTCTGCAAGGTCTTGTCGACTGTGTCAGACTACAAAGCTTCATCACCTCCTGCCAGTGAAGTAGATCAGGATGCTGCGGTGCATCACATATCTGCTTCTCCCTGCAGTTAGTTTCTTGCTACGTATCTGCTGCCTGCTCCAGAAGTTCTGGCCCCGTGGTGTGCAGCACCACCTGGACCTTCACTTCTCAGATGGGCTCAGGTGGCACTTTGCTAATGCTCAGGTTGTTTGTTCTGCAGTGAGTAACAACTGTACAGACCATCCATCTCATCCCTGAATTTTTGTTGTCATCTTTGGCATCTAGAGAAATTTGCTCCTTGCCATCCCTGTAAATTCGATCTCTTCCTGACAGCTACAATGTGTTAGGGTCTGTGATGCTCTACATCCCATCCAAGAAAGGCCCCAGGTTCCAACATACACCGCAAAAGATACTCGGCTGAGCTTTAACTGATGGACAATATTTTTGAGTCTTTTAAGACTTATAGCAACATTATTCAAATTGTGTGGTTGGCTCGTTAACACTTAGCTCATGCTGCCAGCCTTGCTTCCTGGAAGCTTATCGGATGCTTATA
>PVJA010040212.1:0-18647 GCA_004027025.1 Myocastor coypus | reverse complement strand
AAAAAAAAAAAAAAAAAAAAAAAAAAAAAAAAAAGAGAGATCACATTTAAAGGAAAACCCATCAGAATAATGGCAGATTTCTCTTCACAAACCATCAAGTCAAGAAGAGCATGGAGCAGAGTGGTTGAAATATTCCATGAAAACAAATGTGAACCCAGACTGCTATACCCCACAAAACTGTCTTTCAAGTATGAGGGAGAAATGAAATACTTCCATGACAAGGAACAACTAAAGAATTTCATGATGTCAAAGCCAACCCTACATAGATAACTTAAAAGGATTTTAGAGAGGAACCAAAATGACCTGAGCTCTACAAATCATACCATAAACAACACACTAAATAGGGCAACCAATTAAACAGGAGAAAAAGGAGTAAATAGTATAATTAAAAGACATGTCAAGCATAAGTCAATATATTTCAATTATAACCATCAATGTAAATGGACTCAATTCTCCAATTAAAAGAAATAGACTGGCAGAGTGGATAAGGAAGCAAAATCTAACAATATGCTGTATACAAGAAACATCCTTCATAAAAAAAACTCATAGGCTAAAAGTTAAAGGATGGAAAACAATACTACATGCCCCAGTACCTAAAAAAAAAAAAAAAAAAAAGCAGGGGTAGCAATCCTGTTTGCAGACAGTCTGAACTTCAAACCAAGACTGATCAAATGAAACAAAGAAGGACACTATATACTGGTTAGGGAAAAAGTCTAGAAGAAGAAGTAACACTCATAAATATGTATGCACCCAACATGGGAGCACCAAGTTATATGACAAACCTTTATTTTATTTATTTATTTATTTTTGTCTGAGACAGGTCTCACTATGCAGTTCAGGCCGGCCTTGAGTTCACTTTTGTAGCCCAGGCTGGTCTTGAACTCACACTGATTCTCCTGCCTCAGCCTCCCAAGTGCTGGGACAACAGGCATGCACCACCACATCCGGCTGGCAAATCTTAATGGACAGGAAAAATCTAATATCCAATACCACCATTTTAACAAGAGACCTTAATATCCCTTTATCCCAAAAAGATAGGTCAAGCAGACAAAAAATTAGAAAAGAAATAGCAAGAACTGAACCAAATCTTGGAACAACTGAACTTGGTGGACATACACAGAGTGTTCCACTGAACCACTTGTTTTTTTTTTTTTTCCTTGGCAGGCCCACATTTTGAACTCACGACCTTGCACTTTCCAGGCAGGCACTTGTGCCACAGAGCTATCTCCCTGGCTCCTCCACCCAACTAATTCTGAACACACATTTTTTCAGCTGCACACGGGACATTTTCCAAAACAGACCACATACTTGTGCATAGGTGATGCTCAAGTATATGCAAGAAAACAAATTGTTCCATGCATATTATATAACCACAGTGTAAGGACACTGGAAATAAATGATAAAAGAAATCACAAGAGCCCCAGAAATACATGGAAATTAAACAACATCCTTCTCAGCAACCAGGGGGTCACAGATGAAATTAAACAATATTTACAATTTAATAAAAATTCAAGCACAATCTACCAGAATTTATGGATGCAATCAAAGCAGTTTTTAGAGGAATATTTATAGCTCTGAACTCACACATTAAGAAAACAGAACAGGAACAAATACATACTGTTATGCAGCACCAAAACAGGCTAGAATAGGGAGAGCAAATGAAACCCAAAGCCCAAAGACAGGAGGAAATTATAAAGATTAGAGCAGAAATTAATTCAATTGAGAGGAAAAATCAGTACAAAAAATTAATCAATCAAAAAGCTGGTTCTTTGAAAGATTAAATAAAACTGATAAGCCCCTAGCTAACCTCATTAAAAAGAGGAAAGAAAGGACTCAAAATCAAGCAATAAGGAATGACAAGAGAGAAATTACAACAGATCCAGCAGAGATTCAGAGGATCATTACTAGCTATTTTGAGAATCTTACTCTCACAGAACTGAAGACATACATGAAATGGGCAGATTCCTAGAAAAGTACAAACTACCAAAACAGAATCAATAAGGTGTAAGAACTCTCAACAACCCAATAAAACAGTCAATGAAACATAAATGTAATAAAAAGTCTACCAACAAAGAAAAGTCCAGGTCCTGACTGACTCACAGCTGAATTCTACAAGAAATTTACAAAAGACATAATCCCAGACTCCTGAAACTCTTCAGTGAAATTGAAAAGGAAAGGAAACAATCCTCCCAAAATCATTCCTAGAGGCAAGTATCACACTGATAAAACAAAACAAAAACCAAACAAACAAACAAAAAAGAGAGATGCAACTAAAAAAGAGAACATCAGGCCAATTTCTCTCATGAACATAGATGCAAAAATCCTCAATAGAATTCTCACCAATAGAATAAAGCAAATCATCAAGAAGATTATACACCATGACTAAGTAGGATTCAACCCAAGGATGCAAGGATGGTTTAATACACACAAATCTACAAATGTAATGCACTATATCAATAGAGCCAAAGCCAAAAATCACATGATCATCTCAATTGATGCACAAAAGGCTTCTGACAAAATCCAACACTCAATTATGTGCAAAGTCCTATAGAAAATTGAAATAGAGGGCCTCTACCTCAATCTGATAAAAGCCATCTATGACAATCCAACAGCTAACAGAATAGTAAATGGGGAAAAGCTAAAGTCTTTTACTCTGAGATCTGGTACAAGAAAAGAATTTTCTCTGTCACCACTCCTATTTAATATAGCTCTGGAATCATTAGCTACAGCCATTAGACAAGAAAGAGAAATAAAAAGAATAAGAATAGGCAACAAAGCAGTTAAACTATTATTGTTTGCAGATGACATGATAATCTAACTTGAAAGACCCAAAAAACTCCACCAAGATGCTACTAGAATTGCTACGCAAATTCAGTAGCATCTCAGGATACAAAGTCAACAGACAAAAGTAAATAGCATTCCTCTACACAGATAACAAACACTCTAAGAGAAATTAGAGAAACAATATCTTTTACAATAGCACTGAAAAAAAGAAATACTTAGGAATTAACCTAACTAAAAAAGTAAAAGATCTATTCAATGAAAACGACAGTACTCTGAAAAAAGAGATCCTAGAGGATCTCAGAAAATGGGAAGATATTCCCTGTTCCAGGATAGGCAGAAGCAACACTGTGAAGATGGCCATACTCCCTAAGTCGTTCTACAGATTTAATGCAATCCCTATCAAAATACTTCACATATCCGGAGTAATCATTCCTAAAATTTATTTGGAACCAGAAAAGACCTAGAGTTGCAAAGTTGATCCTGGGCAACAAAGGTAAGGCAGGAGACATTACAATCTCTGAGCTAAAGATATACTACAGAGCTATCGTGATAAAATCAGCATGGTATTGACAAAAAAAAAAAAAAAACCTTGAGGATACATGCAATACATTATAAGACACAGAAGCAAATACAAACACACTAAGCTACCTTATTTTTGACGAAGAGGCCAAACATGTTTACTGGAAGAAAGATATAGCCTCTTTAACAAATGGTACTGGAAAACCTTGCTCTCTACATGCCAAGAACTAAAACTTGACCCAGGTCTATCATCATGCACTAAACTAAAGTCAAAGTGGATTAAAGATCTAAATATTAAAAAAGAAACATTAAATCTCCTGGAAGAGAAAGTGGAAAGAAGTCTTAAAGACACTGGGGTAGGCAAAGAATTCATCGACAAAAATTGAATGCACATTTAACATTTGAAAGAATGAACAACTAGGACCTCCTCTGGCAGACAAGTTTCTGCACGTCAAAAGAAATTACCAACAGATGGGGACCCGGCGGGATGGCTCAGTGGTCTAAAGCTCCTGCTTGGGAAAGCTTGGGAGGTTTCAGGGGCCGCGGTTTGATCCCCAGCACCACATGCTGCGCCAGCCCTGCCCTTGGGGCGGGCTGAGATGGCCATAAAAAGGAGTGAATAAACAAAGGTTCTGAAACAATAAATAAATAAATAAATAAATAATTATTAAAAAATAAATTACCAACAGAATGAAAAGAGAACCCACAAATTTTGAAAAAAAATTAACTAAAAAGTATTCAGACAAAGGTCTTCTATCTAGAGTTTATAAAGAACTAAAAAAATTAGCATGCCAAAATTCAAAGACCCAATCCAGAAATGGGCATCTGAGATGAACACACACTTTTCAGAGAAACTCAACAAGCCTATAAATACATGAAGAAATGTTCCACACCACTAGCCATTCATGAAATGCAAATCAAGATAACACTTAGATACCACCTCACCCCAGAAATAATGGCTATCATAAAGAAATGAACCAGCAACAAATGTTGGAGAGGCTGTGGGGAAAAAGGAACCCTTCTCCACTGCTGGTGAGAATGCAGACTGGTGTAACCATTATGAAAAGCAGTGTGGAGACTCCTTTAAAAACTAGAGCTTGAAATCCCATTCAATCCAGCTATCCCCCTACTGGGAATTCTTCCAGAAGAACTAAAAACATATCACAGTGATATCTGTGCACCTATGTTCATAGCAGCACAATTTGTGATAGCCAAATCTTGGACACAACCAAAATACCCACCATCTGAAGAATGGCTGAAAAAGATTTGGTATTTATACAATGAAATATTATTCAGCTATAAAGAATGATAAATTACAAGACTTCATATATAAGTGGATGTATCTTGAACATATACTCATAAGTGAAATAAACCAGACCTACATGTATAAATATTGTATAGTCTCCCTAGTGTAAGATCTCAAAAGAAATGAAAATGGAGAGGTATAACACAGCTGAATTGAAATCAAAGACTTAAGGGTTAAACCATGAAGTGACTGAAAACAGAAAAGATAGGACACATGGCGGGGGCAAACCATGCACTATATACACAGGATGAATTAGATAATGGTCCTAGGAACCTCCAAAATATTTTTGACACTGAGGATAGCAATGTGTAACAGTAAAAATATGTTTGGAATGCCTGTCATTCTGGTCTTTTAGATGTGTGCTGCTTCCATGTAATTTCAGTTACTGCTATATTCTCTCTCAACTAAAAAGTTGGTTTACAAGAAAACAAAAAAGGGTATTAAATGAGAATAAGAGACTAGGAAAATGCCATAGTATTGACTGGCTACAATTTTGTATATACTTAAATTTCTAAATATGTAAAAATGTGTAACTGCTCTTATCATATTCTATAGAGATTTGTTAGAATATCAATGATTGATGGAAAATGCCAATCCCAAGTTAAGTATAAGATGTTTGAAACTCAGAAAGACAGTGATGTTATGTTCAAGTAATAGTATCACTAAGCTTTTCTTCTGGTGGGTTAAGAGTATAAGTTTACAGACCAAAAATTAGAGAAAAAGAAGGGCTACAGGATAACCAATATTTTGGCCCTAGTCCTTCAAGGCTAGTGAGGACTCAGGACATAAGAGAACCTGTGTTGTAACAACATATAATTCAGTGGTTTCCCAAATTTTCTGTTCAAGGAGATTATGGGACCAGAGAGGAGAGGGACAGATGAAATATAGTGTGCCTAAGGAAAGTCACCTAGAGAGAAAACATTCTTTTAGTCTTTCATAGAGAGCAAACTGGTCCAGCAATGTCTGTGACTCATCCAGAAGCCTGACACTGACAGAAATTCTACAAAGTACTGTACATGGTTTCAGAGTAAATCCTGAGGGGATCTGACTGACCTTGGGAGATATAAAAGTTCCATGTTTTGTTATACAGGTCTTGCTTTAACTTGCCCTTAGCCACCCAGCAGAAAAGTTTAACCATGAGGCATAAAATATAAAGCTAGATTAGTATGCTGAGCTGTAAAAGGCTTAAATCAACAACTTGTGCCATTGCCAGTTCTATCAGTAACCCACTGCGATTATGGAATATTGGACTACATATACAGCTACTTTCTCTTAGTTCAATGAGAAGAAATTTTTTGTACCAATAATGATTAGAAAAATTATCATGTCTACATCCTGTGCTCTGTATAACTATTATGAGGATAACAACATGCATTGTATCAACTATTGGGAATGTACTACTAATGTTTTTGAAAATGTCACATTGTTATTTCCTATTAAAAGAAAAAATACGAAAAAAAGACATAAAATTTTAATATTTAACTTTTTTCCAAGCTAAAATACAGAATTAAGAAAAAAGAAAAACAAACAAACAAACAAAATAAAGCCTGCCTGGGCTACGGGGCTACACAGTGAGTTCAAAGCTAGCCTAAACCACAGACCAAAATCATTTCTAAAACAAACAAAAGGTATCTGGGCTCTGCTGTAATAATCCCCACAAAAGCATAGGCTCCTACAAAGACAAGGAGCTCCCTGAGCTCCTTCACTCCCAAAACTGTAGCTCAGAGCAAGAATCAGAGCTCGAGTGTTGAAGGGGCCTTGCAGTATTCAAGCACATTCTGATAGGCTCCAAGCTATTTTCTTCAGTACAAATAGTAGTAGCTACCATCTCCATGAGCACTGAGGAAATCACTTTACTCAGCTCCTGTGACCACCTCCAGTCCTGGCCCTCTGCTAGCCCATGTATGGCCAGAATCCCAGTTCCAAACTGCCACTGACCAGCCAGGAGTGCACAGACCTGGAAGACAACAGCAAGGACACAAACCAGAGATTGGTGATAGGACAAGGAGCCACTGCACCAGGAACATGGAGGACAAAGCTTTCAATATGGAGAAAAAAATGGCAAACAAGAACAGGACAGCCTGGTGCCAGTGACACACGCTCCCTGAGCCTGTAGTCACCTGCCAAACACATGGAAGATGCAACATTGACAAGGGCCTTTGGCTCTAACCCCCCGGACTTTGCTTTGCAAACTTGTCTCGTGAACCTTGCATGTCTCATCTGTTTAGAAATAAGACACTCTGCAGACAATGCTTCTCAGTCCTAACTGCACAATAGTTTCCAGTAGGAAGTTTTGAAAATATCAGTGCTCTGGCCTTCAACCAATCCCATTAGACTGACTTTTTTTTTTTTTGAGACAGGGTCTTGCTGTGCAGTTCAGGCTGGCCTTGAGCTCACTTTTGTAGCCCAGGCTGGTCTCAAACTCGCACTGATTCTCCTGCCTCAGCCTCCCAAGTGCTGGGATTATAGGTGTGTGCCACCACGCCCGGCTTAGACTGACATTTCTGAACAGACAATACTACAAACATACCAGCCTGTCATCAAGATCTAACAGATACTTAATTGCCCCATACTTAGTTTGATTTTATTTTTTTTTTCTTTAAAAAAAAAAAAAAAAAAAAAACAGGCTGGCACGATAGCTCCGTGCCCCAAGTACCTGCCTGGCAAGGGCAAGGTCTTCAGTATAAACCCCCTGAAAGAAAAAAAAAAAAACTATTTCAGTTGAGTGGAAGCCCTATATCAAACCTTCACACATTTGTCCCCACTTCCCACACCAGCATGCTCAACACTGGAGAAGACCCAGCCCTGCCTAGAGGCATAGCCTATGTACCTGAGTAATGCTGGACTCTGTGCCTCCTGCCCAGGTACAGCACTGCCTGAGGGACTCAGACTTGGGTTGTGGTTTTCCTGAACCTTCACACAAGTGCATTCAGTACTGTGCATCGTTTCTAATCCACTCTTCACAAAGCACAACAGTTCTTTTCTGAATGGAAAAGCACCTCTACATGTAATAAGACACCATGTGGACAATGTTTCTCATAACATAAATCTTAATTCTGCCACACACACATGCACGCACATAAGCACACATGCACAGAAACGCTGCTTTCTGCAACACTGGTAGAAGGTGATCTATGTTACTAAACTTAGGAAAGCATCTTAATAGCAAACCCTTATAAGTGTATCTAATTATACCTTCAAAAAACCAACAGAAGATATACATAAAGTTGAATATTTATATTTTTTCAGAGTAAAGAGGACAATGAACCTACAGGGAAAAAGACTCAGATATTTGAATATTTAAGTTCCACAACTACTATAGGAAACCTGCTTAGGAGTACAAAACACATTAATACTCTGTGATGAGTATGATCATTTATATATTTCTAAATTGTACCAATAAACTTTAATAAACAAAACCAAAAAAAGAAAATAAAACATAAGAAACAATTACAATTTCTTATTAAAGAAAAAAATTAAAAATGTGTGAAAAGCAGTCTACTGAATATATAGAATACCTAAAAATACTTGTTTAAAAAACAGTGTTTTTTAAATGGTCTTACATTGTCTCAAATAAATATCTAAAGTGAAGGCATCTATCCCACCAAACAAAAAGGGCTTCCCTTTTCTCTACCGGCAGTGATACACATTAGTGAAAAAATGATTCATCCCTTCGGTTGGACATGCAAGTTCACATTCCATCTTCCGACTGCTACAAACGTACCCAAACGAGTATCTTCACATGTCTGTTCATGCGCCCATAGGCAGGAAGGCAGCAGGATCGGGCAGAGAAAGAGCAACACTGTTGTATCAAAATACCCTAAAAGAACCTTCAGAAGTATAAAAAGAGATCTGAATATTCTTATTTATTGTTGAAAAGTGTTTTTAGAAAATCTGTAATGATACCTAATTTTGAAAATTCCTTTAATGACATCTTTGATTTCCATTTAATGCATACAGTGACACCTACTGGCACACTGATGAGGCAGTGCAGACACGGTGGGAAGTCATACATGGACAAAGGCCACACATGGGTGTCACACATCCTCAGTTAAAGAAACGTGCAGCAAGGCCTGGTGTTTGACAGTGCTGCACCAGTAAAACCCTAGCATGGCACAGAGGAAAGTTTGCTCATCTGCCCCTCCCAGCTCAGTTCTGGCCAGGGACCTACACTCTAGAGTTGGGAGGCACCACTTCCAAGCTCAGCTCACAACTCTCAAAGCCACAAGTAGTTTGTCTGGTGGTCATTAAACCTCAGCCCTCATTAAGATCAGCGTGCTTGGCGGAAGGCAGTCATACACATGATACTTTTTAAAAACTGTGTAAACCAAAAAAGTAATAGTAGGGAGGAGTTAGCTGCTTTATAAATGAACTGTGGCCTATTACAAATAAGCTGTGGCCTATTTTAAATAAGCTGTGGTTTATCACAGACACAATGCAAGACTAGACTTTTTCTCCTGACATACACATGCTACTGTTAAATCTGACCAGAGGAGAGAAATAAACTCTGGATGAAGCAGCTGGAAAGTGGGCTGCGCATACATCCCAACTCTGGCAAATAACAGGTAGCTTATCTCAAATAGACACACAACGGTCTGCTGCTAGGTAGGATGAGACATCCTGGAGATGACAGCAATGAGAGCCTCAGAGCTTCAGCCAGCAGCCACAAAATCTGCCCATGAAACCCCACAAGCAGTGATGCAATGTGTGCATACCAAGTTCTGTCTGTGACCCCAACTTGAGGGCAAGTTAGCCACATTAAGAAGGAGATGCATTTAGGTAGCCCTGTCTGGAGACGACCTGCAGAAATGGCACCTTGCAAGGGGAAGGAAAAGAAGGAAGAACAGGTCATCAGCCTTGGGCCTCTGGTGGCTAAAGGAGAGAATGTGTTTGGTGTCTGTCACATCTTTACATCTTTCAATGATACTTTTGTCCATGTCTCTGATCTCTCTGGCAAGGAAAACTCTGTCGTGCGACTGGTGGGATGAAGGTGAAGGCTGGTCGAGATGAATCTTCCCCACACGCTGCCATGTTGGTTGCCCGGATGTGGCCCAGAGGTGCAAGGAGATCGGCATCACTGCCCTGCATATCAAATTCCCAGCCAGAGGAGGAAACAGGACTAAAACCCCTGGGCCTGGTGTACAGTCAGCCCTCAGAACACTTGCTCGCTTGGGAATGAAGATCGGGAGAATTGAGGATATTACCCCCATCTCCTCTGACAGCACCCGCAGGAAGGGAGGTCACCATCTGTGAACAAGACTCAAATTACTTTCTGTTACTAAATTACCTTCATGTAAAAAAAAAAAAAAAGAGAGAGATGCACAATGTACAGGTAGATCACGGGGATGAGGTATCTAGCTGTGCTGCTGAGGCTTCCAATGTGGAGTGGACAGAAGAAAGTACCAGGGCCAACCAGCAACATCTGAGCCAACAAGAAAAGGGAAATGAAAATCTATGCGCCTGCCCTTGGTCACCTCCTCACCCTGAAGTTGACTAAAAAGAACTCCACTGTATGAGCCTGTCCCTGACACTGCTGCATTTGAGTGTGTATTTCATTTTCCTCTTTGATCTGAGTGAAGTCTACTTGGAAAACAGATCATCTTCTTGGCACAGATAAGCAGAGGGGAACCTTCCCAGTGCTGGCAGCCAAGTGCAGTGTGATGGCAGGTACTCCAGCCTGGCCAGGGTGGCTGTGGGCCTGAGAAGCCCACTCTGCAGGAATTGCCCATGCCTCCCACTGGACAGAACACAGCCAGGATGGCTAGGACCCAAGGCTAGTGCGGGATGGGCAGTATGAGAGGGTGTGAACTGTCCAGGGTTTGACTTCTAAGTCTGAGTAGCATCCAACTCTCTACTAGTAAATGACTTGACTTATTAAAATTTGGCTGTAAAGGATTATATTCCATTAATTAAAAATTATATATTATAAAATTAAAAAAAAACAAATTATATATCAAGATATATTCTACCTAAAATTAATGAAAACAGTTCAGTTAATCACAGGGAAGTTACTAACTGAGCCTATTGTAGGTTTATTTTCTATACTCTTCTGCCTATAACTTTTCAGTTATGGATACATATTGAATTTTTAACCCATTACACAGTAACACATTCACTATGGAGGTGAGTCGTATAAGCCAAACCAACAGTTCTCTACTCCATTCCAGAGATAATCACTTTTTTTTTTTTTTTTTTTTTGCAGGACCAGGGTTCAAACTCACGACCTTGCACTTGCCAGGCAGGCACTTGTGCCTCGGAGCTATCTCCCCAGCCCCAAGAGATAATCACTTTTAAATGCCTCTACTTTTATGGGTTCAGATAGTTATCTACAAACTGGGCTGATACTTCCAGTCTTCTATTTCTTGATCAGAGAACCCTAAAAAAATACCTAATGATTCCTCTATGAAGATGAAGTGTTTTATATTACCACCCCTCCCTAATATCTGAAAGTTCTTTTGCTCACATTTCTTGTCCTAGTTATTTTTATAATTTGCAATGACTCTATAAAATCCCCATGAGTATACTAACTTTCTCCCTTTTCTCATTTTCCACCACTGCCATATCCCTTACTTTTATACTGTCAAAAGTTGGAGGGAACCGGGGTCCTAATGGGGTGTAGCTTAGTGATAGGGCTTTTGTGTGGCATGCACCAGTGCTGAGTTCAATACCCAGGAACACACACACACACACACACACACACACACACAAAACACACACACACACACAAACTCATTTGACAGTTGTAGTCAAAATGCAAAGTGAAGGGCCAGTGAGATGGCTCAGCAGTCTAAAGCGCCTGCTTAGGCAAGCTTAGGCAGCCGCAGGGACCACAGTTCAATCCTGGGCATCAGATGCTGCACCAGCCCCACACCCCCAGCAGGCTGAGCCAGTCATGAAAAAAAAAAAAGAGAGGTGAACTACATACATGCAGATTATCTTTAACTGAAAAAAATTACCTTCAGGCTGTTAGGATAAGATATGCATGAAACATGAATAAATTCAGACTTGAGTTTCATCCCTTCATCCCTAAGGCAGTCATTATGCATTATGCATTATGCAAATATACCAAAATGTGAAAACATTCATGATCTGAGACAGCTCTGTTCCCCAGATATTCATACATCCAACCTGTATATACACACAAACATAAAAATGATAGAATTTAAAAATCACCATGCTGTAATTATCAATACAACAACTTGAGCCAGGCATGGTGGCACACACCTATAATCCCAGCACTTGGGAGGCTGAGGCAGGAGGATTAGTGTGAGTTCAAGACCAGCCTGGGCTCCGAAAGTGAAGTCAAGGCCAACCTGAACTGCATAGCAAGGCCCTGTCTCAAAAAGACAAAAAAAAAAAAAAAATCACAATAACTTACTTAAAGAAACATCATTATCTTTCATTAACTACTAGGTCAAAAGGATGAAATGTAATTTAGCAAAGTAAGCATAACTTACTTTGAAATGCTGCATCCCAAAATATAAATACACTGCTTAAGGAGGTTCAGGGACCTAGGTTCAATCTCCAGCATACCATGCTGGTCCCACCTCTGGGGTCAGCTGAGAGGGTGTTTGAGACTGGATGTGGTGGCTCACACCTGTAGTCCCAGCACTTGGGAGGCTGAAAACAGGAGGATCACTACAAGTCCAATCTGTGTAGTGAAATCCTGTAGACCCTGTACTAAATGCATAAAATACAAAACAAACATTCTAAAAGCTAACTGCATCTAAGTGTTCCCTCTATAGCACTATGCTCTCAGATCTTTAACTTTTTTCAAAATTCATCACTATGGGGAAAAACAAAAGGAAGTATTGTGGTAAGGATTTTAAATACTCTATGTTAGTATGTTACTACAAAAGTCTTCAGTATGTTACACACTTATGACTTTGACTCTACTTTCTTTAAATATTTTGAGACAGGGTCTCACTACATAGTTCAAGCAGGACTTGAACTCACTATGTGGCCCAGGCTGTCCTGAAATGCATAGTAATCCTGCTGCTTCAGCTTCTCAAGTGCTAGGCTTATAGATGAGCGCCACTATGCCCAGCCAACTCTACGTTCTTGTACTTCTGTCCCTATTTTTCTGACAGAAGTATCATGTAGGTCACCAGAAAGCTTCCACCTTGCATATATGTTTTATTCCTATGTCTATTTCTAAACAAGTGAATATCTAATACGTGCAACACATCTACTCATAGAGACATTAAATTTTCGGGACCAGCCCCAAATGTCTATTTAAAGAGTGGTATAGCTAAACATAACAACAAGGGATTGCAAGAGCCAATTCAAGTTTTAATGAAACTTGAAGATCCAATGATACTTCTCAGAACAACAACAGGACTCCCTGGGATCGACTCTCTGGCTGAAATAGCATTAAGCATGGAAAAAGACAAAGGAAAATGGCAGGAAGTCAGAGCACAAAATTTAAAACTACATTGACTTTTCTAATGAATGTATTACACTGTAAAAACTATAAATAAAGCATAATTTAAATTCCCTAACTTCGGGCTGGAAGTGTAGCTCCATGGTGGAGTTCTTGCCAGCATGTATGAGGCCCAGATTCAAACCCCAGGACTACAGAAAAGGAAAAATAGTTCCCACGTTAGCTCCCACAGAGAAAGCACTGCCCTAAGTGACCATGATTATCAGCTTCTTGCCTAAGTAGTTGTCTCAGTTAACTTTTCTCTCATTGCTGGGACAAAATACCCAACACCCCAAATTAAGGAAGGAATTGTTCGTTTAGCTCACAGTGGAGCTTTCAAATCAGCTGATTTCAAGGCAGGGCAGCACACGGCAGAGGGCAGCTGTTCATGGTAGTGGAAAAAAGCAAAAGGGAGGAGGACAGCAAGTCTGTCTCCCATATGTTACATTCAGGTTATCTGCCCCAGGCCGGGCACAGCACTCACACTCATAATTCCAGCGCTGGTTGGGCTAGCAAAGCAGCTCAGGGACACACAGGCCTGCCTGACAAGTGCAAGGTCCTGAGTTTGATCCCCAGTTCCAAAAAAAAAAAAAAAAATCCCAGCACTGGGTCATGAATTAATGACAAAGTCTAGAAATAAGCCACATGACTGCCTGAAGCTTTGAGGTGACAACTAGTCACAAGCCATATCATTCAGTTTCTGGTCCCCGAAAGACTCATGCACATCCCTTTTGTGCAAAAGGCATTTTAGTCCATTTCTAAGAGCTGGTAAAGTCCTAATAGTTTCAGCATTGCTGAAAAGTCCAAGTCTAAAGTCTCCTTTGAGATTTAAAGGCAAACTATTAGCTCTGAGACTGGGTACAAATGAAAAGAAAGTAAAACACTTCCAACATTCAATGGTACAAGATTGACATTATCATTCCAAAAGGAACAAACAGGGAGATATGAAGCATTGACACCAAAGCAAGTCCCAACTCCAGCAGGGCAAACATTAAATCCTGCAGTTCCATGTGGAACATCTAAAGCAATCTGTAGTGAGTTGTGAGTTCCAAAAGCCTTATACAGCTCCACCACTAATGGCACTTTTGGTGATAGCTACCATGGATTCTCTCTTACACTGGCTTTGTTCCCTCCTTGTAGTTTCTCTTAGATGATCCATGTTCCTGGTTCTTCCAAACTTCTGGGGTTTCTACTGCACAGTAAGCTTCTTATTCTCTACTTCACTCATTATGCACACTGCCTAGTCTCCCAGGCCTCCTCAAATCAAGATGAAAGGCATCTTAAGCTCAGAACTCCTTTATTCTGCCTCGGTCCAAAACTAATACACATGAATGATGCCAAGGTCTGCTGTCAGCTGGAGCAGTAGCCAGGTTTTCTTCTCTCTTGGTTATAGGGGCTGAGTACCTGGATCACTGAGTACTCTCACCCTGATTCCAAGGAACAAATTCTCTATGCCAATGCCATGCTGAAACATAGGGCTCTGCAGCTCTCTTCTCAAAGCAAAGTCCCTTACTCTTGCAGTTCTGAGGCTGTAAAGGATGAAGACCCACCTCCTATGATACCCTCAGTCTATCTTTTCCATTCTCTTGTTCCTTCTCAGTAGTGAAACTCGCTTCAGCTCTATTTTTGTATTCCACAGCCTTATCAGAGCACCCATTCTAGCCAAATTCACATTTTAAATCATCCTGCTGGGCTCCTTGCTCTTGATTTTCAACATAAATCTAACTAAAAGCCCCTAACAATAGCCATGCCACTTCTTCAACATTTGACTGCTTTGATTTTTTATTTTCCAGACCAATCAATCTACCATGCTTAATCTCAGTCTTAGGCAAAGTCTCTGGACATGAGCAAAATACAGACAAACTTCCTGCCAAGCCAAAATATACATTGTTTGGAGTCCAACAACCAGTGTTGTCCTTGTTCCTAGCAGAAGTTTTACAGGCAGGACTTCTATCCTCATTCTGGTCTTCTGAGCTTTGACCAGAAACCTCCATACAGAGCAGTCATAGCGGTTCCATCACTTCTCTTGTAAGTGACATCTCCAAACCCTTCCTCTCTCTTCCAACAAGCCATTAGCAGAGGCTTGTAATTCACATAGTCAGGTTTAGTCACAGCAATGACCCTAATTCTCTGGTACCAAGATCTGTCTTGGTTACTCTTCTTTCATTGCTGGGACAAAATACCCAACACCCAAAATTAAGGAAGGAAAGGTTGATTTAGTTCACAGTTACTGGAGGTTGCAGTCCATACTCAGCTAGCTCCAAGGCAGACTGGAACATGGCAGAAGGCAACAAACGGTTCATGGTGGCAGAAAACAGCAAGAGCAAAAGGTAGGAGTACTGGCAAAAATGGCAAGAGAGAACAAATCTGTCTCCTTTATGTTGAATTCATGCCATCTGCCCCAGTCTGGGTATAGCACTCATACCCATAATCCCAGTACTGGATGATGAATTAATCACCAAATCTAGAAGTATGCCCATGACTGTGTGAGGCTTTGGAGGAACACCTAGACACAAACCACAACAGTAGTTATAGAAATAAAACTGATTTATTTTTTTCCCATAGTCAGTGAGAATTCCTAATGTAGTCACCATTAAGGATTTTGTAAAAATAGGTTATTGTTATTATTATTATTATTATTATAAATAAAATAAGCATCTCAGAATCAATACTCAAGTAACTTCAAAAAAGGGAAATATCCTTAGGTAGACATGTCAGGAAAAAAAATTAAGAAGACAGAAAAAAGAAAAAGGGCTGGCCAAATAGCTCAATGGATTATAGCACCTGCTTAGATAGACAAAGAAGCCAAGGTGTTCAATCCCCAGCTTGCCGTGCTAGCCCAATCCCTGGTGTGCACTGAGATGGCAATTCAGACAGAGGGTGGTGGCACACGCCAATAAACCCAGCTCATGGGAGGCTGAGCACAGGCAGATCACTCCGAGTCTGATCTACATAGTGAGCCCCTCTAGACCCTGTACTAAAAATACAAAAAGAAAGAAGAGAAAGAAGAGAAGAGAAGAGAAGAGAAGAGAAGAGAAGAGAAGAGAAGAGAAGAGAAGAGAAGAGAAGAGAAGAGAAGAGTTAGGTAAAGTTTCACAGAATGAAAAACACTTGATATATTATTACTTTATTTGCAAAGTTCAAAATGGTAATTACATTATGCTTTTACTTTTATCTGGGAGGCTATGTAACATCCTATTACCCTTAAGGAGAGCTGGACATGGTGGCATATACCTGTGATACCAGAATGATAACAGAACTCAAGAGGCTAAGGGAGGAAGGTCACCACAAGTCTAAGGCCAGCCTGGGCTATATAGTGAATTTGAGGCCTACATGCATGGAGTACACGGAGAGGTTCTGTCTCAAAACACACACACACACACACACACACACAAAGAATAAAACTATTACCACCACAAAGACAGACAGGGAAGAACAGAAGCTTATAATTTTTACTTCATACACTTACTCATTGTTTAAATTTTACTTTATAATCTTTGTATGAAGCTCTTCTTGGGGGGGATTGTTTTACTGATAACATTTCTGAAAAGATACATACAAGGCAAAAGAGAAATTCACTGGCCAACTATTGCTTGTTTCCTTAAGAATTACTGACAGGAAGGATAATATGGGACTTAGCTGTACCATCAGCTACATATTCCTGCTTTATAACTGCCTCACAGAAACTCTTCTTCCCAAGAGGAGAGATGGCCTAATTATAAAGGCACCTTGTGCCAACATCAGAGCAAAAGTTTATTCAAGACAAGAACCCTCAAGGTCTGCTGAGTCAAGCAGACAAAGTGCAAAAAGGCATAGAGTCAGTATAATCTCAGGTCTTGCCCCACATGTGACTTCCTGATCACAGAAGGAACGCATCATGCTGAGCAAGGAGACACATGCCCATACTTCAAACCCTCCAGGAGCCTGAGGTAGGAGAATCCCAGGTTTGAGCTCAGCCTTGGTGACTTGGTGACTTAGTAAGATCCTGTCTCAGAATAAAAAATAAAAATGGGCTGAGGATATAGTTCTATACAAAGACACCAAGTTCAATACTAGGGAAAAATAGTAAACATATGACAGAAAAAAAAAATCAACTAAACCAAACCAAGTAGTCAAAATTAGCATCAGCAGTTAGAGACAAGCAGATGTATGTGCCTCTAACTGATACCCTCAGAAAACACAGCACCACGCATGGGCTTTCTGTCTCTAATGCACCTCCCGAAGCCTCCTTGCAGAAACCACTAGAAAAGGCCACTAGAAAGACAAGCCTGCAAAATGCCCTTTTATACAAGGACAGTGTCACGGAAGAAAGGAAGGCTGAAGGTCGATCCTAGATTAAGGTGGACTAAGGGGGGACAAGTGAATAGCACACAGTATCCAGGTCCTACAAAGAGGGCGTGGGAAACACAGTGAGGAACTTCAGTGGGGAAACCCACAGATTTGGAATGTCCACTGCAGAGCATTGTGTTATCACTCCATTTCCTGATTTAGCAATTTTATTGTGGCTACATGAAGATAATAAATTTTCCTTTATGGCTTTCTGTACTGGCCAGGCAGGGGTCCATAAATTTTCCTTTACGAATAAGGAAATAATGAGGGATAAGAGACATAATGCATGCAACAAATCCCAAATGGATCTTTATAAATTGTGTGTAAGGGAAAGAGACAGACAGACAGACAGACAGACAGACACAGACACAGAGACAAAGAGACAGAGACAGAGACAGAGACAGGGAAGGAAAGGGAGAGATGGGGGGACAAGGGGAGAAAGACAAAGCAAACGGGGCAAAATGTTAAAAGACAGATATTTAGCTGCAATAAATGGCCCAATGAACCAGAGAGTAATACAGACAAACAAAACAAACAAACAAACAAACAAACAAAAACTCGTTTGACACAGGGCCTCACTATTTACAGCAGGCTGGTCTTGAACTTACTATAGCTTAGGCTGGCCTCAAACCCATGGTGAACCTCCTGTCTCAGCTTTCAGTGTTAGCATCACAGGTGTGCTGCCACACCTGGCTATAGAAAAGATTTATCACCTCCTCAAAGTTCTAATACATGTGTCAGTGATGGATCAATCCTAACTCATACACTTCCAAGTTTTGAAAGTTTACTGCCACTCACGTCTTTGATGGGCAGACCAGCCCGAACTCCAAGACCCAGGACAGTGGGTCTTGGGGTACACGGGAATCAGTGAGACAGCAACGTGCAAGTGTCTGAAGGAGCAGTGAGGAGCCAGCAGCAGGCTCTGGAGAGTTCCATCACAGAAGACCAGTCCTCGCCCCCACATCTGCAGGCCAAGATCAGCCCTGTACCCAGCACAGTTCACATGGCCAACCTGGCTGGAATGCGCAGCATATTTCTGGGATCTGACATGGATACTGTGTAGAACTATAAACACCAGGGCTATTTTGCTACTTTTATTCTCCCTATTTGACTGAATGACTGTCCCTTTCCTATCTGGTTGAAAGTTGTCTTGTATTTTGTGTTTTTTTTTTTTTTTTTTTTTTTTTTTTTTTTTTTTTTTTTTTTTTTTTTTTTTTTTTTTTTTTTTTTTTTTTTTTTTTTTTTTTTTTTTTTTTTTTTTTTTTTTTTTTTTTTTTTTTTTTTTTT
>PVJA010040211.1:0-18642 GCA_004027025.1 Myocastor coypus | reverse complement strand
AATTACAATGCATGGAACGCAGAGCTAGATTGGTGAGATGAGCTTTAGGAGGCTTAGATTCAATAGCCTCCAACGTCACAAGCTTCACTGGTGGCACACTGCAGTTGCAAAACCTTTGATTGTATATGTATCTGCTTCCTCTTAGTCCAAAGGGAAGTATATTCGTTCCTGTTTTTTTTTCTTTCTTTCTTTCTTTTTTTCTATGCAACATTAATAGGGAGGTGGGTCATGCCCACACACTGCACTCTATAGAATGATTGTGAGGACAATATGCAATATGTCAACTTTCAAAGAAAAAAAGGGGGAAAAAAAAAGTAATGTGGATTTAGAAAGGTTAATGTTTAGTTGTTTGATCAGTCTTATATACCTATATGTATTAATCTAAACTGATCCGATGATGAAAATATGTAATATAACCAGTTAAATTTAAACAATAAAAGAATTGGGAAAAAAATAGAGAGCTTACTGCTTTTTCCTAGTTTCCATCTTAATCTCTTGAGAGAGGTCACTGAATTATTCTGGATCAGATATCTTCTGCAGTCTGTGCAGTGGAAGAAAATGGAATAAGGTGGTTAATGTATTGACAATGTCATGAGGCCCTTCATATTGATATTGTGTTTTAGATTCTATTCCTGCAGAAAATAAAAATATCAATATATAACCAAATTTAGCACTTTATGTGATGGCAAACATGCTCTGTGGTTTTAACTAGGCATATATATATATATATATATATATATATATATATATATATATATATTCTCCTTGTATAATTATATTTAGGGCAAGTAATGAATACAAATATTTGCAAGCTGGATAAAAATTTATTTACAGACATGTTCTCTTACATCAGAAAAAGCCTAAGCTTCTTTTAAAGACTTTGCAATTGATTATATCAGACTTACCTGGAATAATTTTCTTTTTGATTAATTTATAGTTAATTGATTACAGGGCTGAATTCTACATGCAATATCCTTTCAAAGCATCTACTAGATGAAATGTGAGTAGGAAAAAGTGTGCGGGTGCCTTACAACAACTGCTTCCTTCCCATTTATAATGCTTCCAAGAGAACATTTCTTACTATTCAAACTAACTGGATGCAATAGTTGGCCTGTAACTGGGGCCACATACCTGACACCCACAATGTTAACTTTTATGAATATATCATTATTCACTTTACCAGTCTAGTATTTTCACAGTTACATTTTTTTCTTTTTAATAAAAGGGAAAAAGTAAAATTATGTAGTAAAATAAATGCCTTCATCTTTAAGCATTAGCACTATTTTCTTAGATTCTTCAAGGTAAAGGCAGTATTTTTGAAGGATCATGGACAATTTGATATTCTCGATGGCTTTTTCCCATTTATATTTCACCAGTAAAGAATCAAATGGGTTGTTTTTAATATTGCATATCACCTACTATTTAAAACACATTTGTTTGATTGATATTAGAAAAAATTTCATACTAAAAATTCCCTTTCCTTTAGTTATAGAGCATTTGATTGCTTTGAGTTATTTTTGTACTTATTTTTAAAATTTAGCATTAGTATACAGTGCTTATGTTAGTGGTGAGGAGTGGGCATGTACACATAACGCACCCTAAACTTCTCCTTACCCCCGTACCTCTTCCCGCCCCATCTCTTAATCTTTTTCTCCTTTGAGAGAATATATCTCCTTACTTCCTGTCATCTATCTTTTACTTATAATTTGGGTTACCCATATAAGAGAAGCCATCTGATATTTAAGTTTGTGTGTCTGACTTATTTCACTTACTGTCCAATCTCAAGCTGTATTCATTTTCCTAAAAATGACTCAAATTTACCTTTGACAGAGTAGTACACTGTAGTGTTTAAATATGAGTTTTCTTCCTTGATGGGCGTGCAGGCTGTTTCTAAGATTCAGCTACTATCAATTGTGCTTCTATAAACATAGATATGCACTTATACTGCAATACAACATCTCATTAACAAGTTTTATGTTTTTATGAACTTAAAAACAAAACTTTATTTTTCCTCATAAAATATTTTATTACAAAACGAAATTATTTTATAAGTGTTGAAAAGTAAAATAAAAAGTAAAAAATAGAAATAAAACACCCAAAGACAACTATTATTAAAAATTGGACACATTGGGCTGGCCAGGTAGCTCAGCAGATTAAAGCATCTGCTTAGGAAGACACAGGGATCTGGTTTTGATCCCCAGTGTGTTGTGCTAGCCCTGCATCCACAGACATGCAGAGACAGCAACTGAAATTGGGTATTGTGTATATGACTGTAATTCCAACACTTGGGAAGCTGAAAACAGGAGAATTACTATGTGTCCAATCTATATAGTGAGACCCTGTAGACCTTAAAGACCTTTTACTGAATACATTAAAAAAAGAAAATTGGACACATGTCACTGAGACCTTATTCTATGTAATGTTTATAAATCTGAAACACAATGCATCTCTTTTTCCCTATCTATCCAAAATTATCATAATCATAACCTCTATCTTTAATGACTCTGACATCTTTTTATTCTATTATGATGATACAGCACATTTATAAATCAGATCATCTTTAAAAATATTTTATATACATGAATTTCATATTTGTATATAATTTGTTGAATATTCCAATGTTTATTTAGAAAGATATTCATAAATTAAATGTTTTTGTTTTAAGGTACAAACATATCTTAATGCTGGAAATTGAACCATTAAGCATTCCACTATTAAGCTGTTGATCCTTTTAAGAATTGGCAATATCCATGAACTAAATTGTTCAGGACTTAGGTTTTTTCCTTATATAACTGTTCTCCAATATAATGGCAAATTCAAAAAAGAAGAATTTTCGGGGCTGGGGAGATAGCTCCGAGGCACAAGTGCCTGCTGGGCAAGTGCAAGGTCGTGAGTTCGAACCCTGGTCCCACAAAAAAAAAAAAAAAAAAAAAAAAGAAGAATTTTCTCATCTTCACCTTTATATTCCAATATATATGATATTTAAAAAGTAACCAGAAAATTTAATTCAATTCAGTTCTAATTTTAATCCTGTTATTACTGAGTTGCAAATTCAGTGACATGAATTATTTTCTACAGCTCAGCCTGATTGCCTCTTTATGTCATCTTCATAAATCATTAAAATTTAAAATGTAAAGCAAGTAATCTACTAAATGTTACAACCGTCTTTCCATCTACATATACAATATACCCAGACCCTGCCTCTGGAATACTAAAAGTATGAATGATTGCCGTTCTAAACATTTCCTAATTATTGTTCAGTATAACAGTTATCTGCTGTTCAGAAAAATCCCACAGATTTTCACAAAAGTGTGCATTGTTCAAAATTACATATATCATAGTTTACAATTCTAATTTCCCATATGGTAGCTTCTTTGCACACTTGGCTATTAAATACTTGATATTATATTACTCTGCACAGATGTCTATTGAGTGTAAAATTTGTGTCCCTTTTCACATTGCTACCAGAATAATTTAAAACACATGTATGGTTAATATTCTATTTTGATCATATGATACTGTTTTGATACAAACAATCATCATCTATTTTAACTGGACAAAATATTGCATAAATTATGTCTCCTTGTCTGTATACTAACAGAAGCGACACTGTGGAGGTCGGGTGTTAGGTGGTGGTGCTGTTGCAGAAAGTCAAAGCAAGGCCTATTATAGAAATCATCAAGGCAACCCTGATACTAGTGGCATGCACTTATTCCTCGGGATAGCAATAAGGTCCCGTTTGACAATTTTCCCTGGAAGTTACTAACAAATAGCATGCACCGTTGTTTATATTTTGTGATTTAACATCCCACTTAAATTACACAGGTGCACATAAATGTGCTCATTTGATCGCAGTGATTCTACTGCCACTAACACTAGTAAGTAACTCAATTCAAGAAACAAGCTCGCACTAAATTTATTACTCTCCTCCATGGCTAATGTACTTGACTGATGTTGTAGGGATTGGTAGTTACAGTTAGTACCACATTTCAACCTCTGAAGATGCAACTCTTAAACAATGCTTCTCTCTTTTTTTTTTTTTTTTTTTTTTTTTTTGGGTCTTTTTGAGACAGGGTCTCACTGTGCAGTTCAGGCTGGCCTTGAGCTCAGTTTTGTAGCCCAGGCTGGTCTCAAACTCGCACCGATCATCCTGCCTCAGCCTCCCGAGTGCTGGGATTAACAATGCTTCTATAAGTGTCTTCTTTGTATACCTTATTTTATTAATTTATGTGGATTTCTTTTCTACCTAGCTTTACTACTTTTACATATTCCTAAATGGCTATATTCAGTATATGCATACTTTTCCCTTTTGTTTTTACAGTATATCATAGAGATCATGTGCTTTATTTGTGTTTTAAAATCATGGACAGTGATATACGTTCATAGGGACATCAAATGTTCACTAATGATAAATGTTATATCTCTAAATTTTTAGATTTCTTGTGAATAAAAATACATGGAGGCTGCAGTGAGGAGCTCCATAACTTCAGGCTTATGCTTATACATTTATACGTATAAAATATTTGCATCTTCTGTAGCACTGTGGTATTAAAATGTAACAACACGGAGAGGAGATGATAAGCTATAAATCTTAGTTACAGAGATATTAAAATAAAATGAAACACGGTCATTTATATCTGAAGTAGCCAATAGTTCCAAATGATAGAGAATATTAAAAAGAGAGGTGGGAAGGAAGAAAAGAGAAAGGACATAAGGAAGGAAGCAGGGAAGAAAGGCTGTTAGAATGTTGTCATTCCTATATGTATTTATTGAGCAGAGTTCTGTCCAGATAGATCTTCACTATTTATCATTATTCCTACTTATAGTAAGAAAAAAAGCAAAGAGATGAAGTAATTGGATCATGCTTCCATCAGTAGCAGTATAAACACTTGGTTTCCGCGCATTGACATACTGTTTCTTTGGGCTCTGTTTCCAAGGTGGCATCCCTTAAATGACCCTTAACAAACACGTGTAAGTAGGCAAAGTGATTAAGAGAGGCATAAAGAACCATAGTAACAAGGTCATGTCCTGGTAATTGGTTATAATCTTTGTTGAGAAGAACATAAGAGAAGCTAGAACATACAAAAACATTAATTATAGATTAGCTAGTCTTTATTTTTTATTTTTATTTTGTTCTGTATTTAGGACAGGATCCACAGGGCTCACTATGTAGATTGGACTCATAGCGATACTCCTGTTTTCAGCCTCCCAAGTGCTGGGATTACAGGTCCGTGCCACCACATCCAATCTCAACTAGTCTTTACTCCCAAAGTCAACAGTATATTCAAGTACAAACAAGGGGTAAATGTCAAACAAAAAAATTTCTGACTACAAAATTCGATCTATACAATGTTGTTTCCGACTTAACTTTTTTTTTTTTAGAATTATATTTTATTTTATTTATTTTTTATTTTTTTTTCTTGTTTCAGAACTTTTGTTTGTTTATTTATTTATTTTTATGGCTGGCTCAGCTTGCCCTGAGGCCAGGGCTGGTGCAGCATGTGGTGCCGGGGATCGAACCATGGTCCCTGCAGCCACCTAAGCTTTCCTAAGCAGGCGCTTTAGACCACTGAGCCAACCTTCCGGGCTCCCCGAATTAACTTGTTATCGTAACAAAGATCAGAATAAGCTCAAAGAATTAGTAATATAAATAATTTTCTGAATGTTTTTGTATGGAAGTTAAAGGAAAGGCTAAAATAAATAATGTGTTATTTTTTGAAAATGACTGAAATAGGGATTAACTGTTGATATTATTTTGGGAAGGTTCTGTTCCAGGACAGTAAAAGGAAAGGAAAGGAGGGAAGTGAGGCTGGCCAAGATAGAAAGCAGGCTGGGGAGAAGGTTCAGTGGTTTAAGCTCCTTTCTGGCAAGGGCAAGATCCAAGTGTAATCCCTCTGTACCACATGCAGTGCTTTCCAAGAACCCTGGGTGCTCCATGCTAGCCCTGACACCAGGCGCAGTGGCACATGCCTGTAATCCCAGTGATGGAGAGGCTGAGGTAAGATTATTACTGTGCGTCCATAGCAAGACCCTGTATCAGAAAAAAGAACAACAACAAAAACAACAACAATAACAACAACAACAAAACCAAACAACCGAAAAGCCCAGAAAGTAAAGAATGAAATTCTGAAACTGGGAGATCCGTTTTCCACATCGAGCCCCAAAGAAACAGTCACTATGACCATTTCTTGAGCAGTCAGGCTATTCATAGGATGCCCCACAACCTGCAACCTGGATCCCACCCATGCTTTCCTATTCCCATCTACACTTTTCTAATGTGTGTACAGAACAGCACAAGAAACTGTTCTGTACAGCAGGTTGCCTCATCCAGAGTATATTTTGCCTAGAGTGTGACCATGACAGAAGAGAGGGCTAGAGACTCCGGTTAGGGACTGGATCAGCTCAGAGCACACACTTGCGCGGCTGGCATCAGAGTATGTAGATGGATGACTAACTATGAGATGAGGCTGAGAAAACCTGTGGGGTACCACAGATAGTCTCATGGATGTGAGTGTAAGACCACCAAACAGAAGGATACACGGACAAGAAGGTGAAACGTAAAACAAGAAAAAGAAATCATCGAATGAATGTTTTCATCTAATAGGGAGATTCACTTTATTGCTCCTTCAATTTTTTAAATGTTTATTATCCACTAACTGACTTGTTCTATATTTCATAGTTGTGTCATGTTGATAACACCGTATAAATAGAATCATGTAGTATGTACCTTTGAAGGTAGAATTCTTTTACTCTGTACTGAATCTCTTGCATATTTCATTAGCTTGCTCCTGACTGTTGCTGACTTTACTCCTTTCTGATTTCAAGAGTAGGGATGAACTAAAGTGTATTTAGCCATTCACTGATCTACAGCAGAACATCTGTGTTGTTCTAAAGTTCTGGTGATTCTAAATAAAAGTGCTATAAAACTGTGTATAGTTTCCATGTGAACCTAAGTTCTTATCAGTGAGATAAATCTCAAGAGTATAACTCTTGACTTAGAGCAGTGGCACGTGTAGTGTTCTTTTTATGTATTTCATGATTTATGGTACTGTTTTCTTCAAGAGATTAGTTCATTTAATCTGACTTTGCAAATTTATATACACAACTATTCTTGTTCTATTTTTGTCCTTCAGTTAACTTCAGGTTTTGCAGCAATATTCAGCATTTCTTCCTATGACTAAAATTTTATATTTGATTTTGCTTTTTTTGCCAGGCTCCTTAGAGATTAGCCAATTTCATGGACATTTTTCAAAGAGCAAGCCTCTTTTGTCACTGTTTTTGCTGATATTGTTCTGTTTTCATCTTCAAATAGTGCTCTTATGTTACCTTTAGTAATCCACTTTGGTTTCTAGGTTTTTCAATGGGGAACTTAGGTTACTGATTTGAAATTTTTTGCATATACCTTAGCACTAGCTCACAAAGTTTAATATGTCACGTTTTCATTTCCAAGTTGGCATAGCATGTAGTACCAAAGATCAAACCCAGGTCATGGCATTTGCCAGACAGGCGCTTAGACCACTGAACTATCTCCACAGCCCCATATACAAATAATTTAGAACTGTTCTTAATCCTCTAAGTATTTAAATATTGTATTTGGATCTTTCTGTAGCTGCATTTTAGTATCATTCTGTTGTAGAGAGCAAACTGTGAAAGATTATATGCTTTTTCTTTTCAGTTTGCTGAAGTGAATTATGTACTAAGGATATTATCAATCTTGTATATGCTATCATTGGCATGTTCAAAGAATGCACTGTCTGTAGCTGGTGAGAACAGTGATGTATTTTTGATTGCATATCATTCTTTGATAGCATTGTTGTCTGCATACTTGCTGATTTATATCTCATTAGCTCTGTTGTTGAGAAATGTATTTAACTCTGTATATTAATTTTGCATTTGTCTATCTCTTTTCTCATTGTGTTACATAACTTGAAGCTCTATTGTTTGGTGCATAAACCTTCATGATTGCTATGTCTTCCAAGTAAGTGCATCACATTTTCTGTCAGTGTGTACTCTTTCTCTATTTACTAGTGATGTTTTAGTTCAAAGGTCGATTTTATCTGATATTAAAATAGCCATTTCTCTGTTTTTTTAAAAAATGTAAGGTTGCAGGATGTACATAACTATCCTTTCAACCTGCCTGTATATCACTTTGCAATGTAATTCTAGAAGACAGCATATATTTAGTTTGTTTAGTTTAATTTTTATATTCACTCTGTCTTTTAATTGTTATATTTAGACAATCTTCATGTAATTTAATCATTGATATGTTACAGATTAACCTTGCTATTATGTTTGCTGCTTTTTATTGTATTTAGTACAAGGTCTATAGGGTTTCACTACGTAGATTGGACTTGTGATTCTTGTGTTTTCAGCCTCCTAAGCCCTGGATGACTGGCTCACACAAGACATAGAACCCCAACTACTGAGCTCTGCCTAAGTAGGTGCTTTAATCCACTGAGCTATCTGGCTAGCAGCATCTTGTTCTTTCTCTCTCTCTTTCCCTTTCTCTCTCTCTTTCCCTTTCTGTCTCTCTCTCTCTCTCTCTCTCTCTCTCTCTCTCTCTCTCTCTCTCTCTCTTTCTCTCTCTCCTTCCCTCTCTCCCACTCCCAGTTTTTTCCTGATTTCCTATGAGTTCCTTAAATACATTTCAGAATTTCATTTTGCTTTAACTGGCATTGGTTTCTTTTATTTCTAAATGTTAAATGAGAATTTAATACTATAAATTCTAGATCTTGTGTGAATATTATATTTAAACTATTTCTTCTGGCACAGCTCCAACAAGAGGAATGGGCAGGACAGTTCAAATCCGCCTGGTGGCCCTGAGTGACACTGAGATAAAAGGGTTCCTTGTTATCTGTGGGTGGAAGTACAAGTTCCAATCCTCCTTCCTAAGTTTCCACTGTATGCAAGAAGTAGAAATGCTTAATTACTGTTTGTATTTGTCTCCAGTGACAGAAGTGATTGCAGCTTGGTAGGCAAGAGGTTTCAAGGCCACCAGGCAGTAGTGGAATTTCTGCCTCTTCCCCAGACCTCCACCAATACCTCTGCCATGCAGAAGAAGAGGAGTACTTCATTACTTCGGGGTGGCAGTAAAAACTGAATCTCACTAATACTACAGGGAGGGGGGACTCACAATGGTACATGTGAAAGTCTCTGGTTCTGCTGGTCCTTCTCAGGCATCAATTTATGTCGAAGTTGGGTGGGCCAGAGAAAGGTAAAGATTAGGATATTTGATTTAATCTTGTTGAAAATGGAAATCAAGAATCCTCTCATTTTGTTCCTGTTTTTTTTTTTTTTTTTTTTTTTTTTTTTTTTTTTTTTTTTTTTTTTTTTTTTTTTCAGTTAGGGGTATTTGTGTGTGCATGTGTGTGTGTGTTTATGTGATGTTTGGCCGGAAATAACCATTTACTATAGATTGAATGTTTTCATCTTCTTTGTTGAAATCCTCAACGCCAGTGATGATACATGGGGATAAAGTAATGATTAGTGAGTGGTAATTATTGTTAATTAGGTTGCGATAATGGGCCATGATGATAGATTAATGGCTTTCTAAGAAAAAGGGAGAACACCCCACAGACTGCTGATTGAACCCAGGCAATTCTGAGCTACACCCTTATGCCTTATTCATAACTTTTTTTTTCTGTTGATACACAGCCTCAAAAGTACATTGTTCTGACTATCTCAAACTTCAGAATGTCCTATCTCACACTCTGTTTATGTACCATACACTGAAAAAGGCCTTGTGAGGATACAGCAAGAAGTTGACCACACACAATCTGGGAAGTGTCTTTTCCAGGACACAAATCAAATAGTGAGTTGATCTCAGACATCCCAGCTTCAAAAATAATGAGCAATTTTTAAATCAGCATTACTTGTTTTTTTTTTGTTTGATCAATCTTATATACCTATATGTATTAATCTAAACTGATCTGATGATGAAAATATGTAATATAACCATTGTTAAATTTAAACAATAAAATATTAAATTATAAAAAAACAAAAACAATGAGCAAGCTATCCATTGTACAGTTATGGAGGGGCAGGAACACTAATACACAGCTATCATGTAACATCTTTCTGTCTTGTTGGCTTTTATGTTCCTCTCCTGGCCAAAAATAGGAGGCTCGTGCTTGTATTTTTTTTTTCTTTATTGGTTTATTTTTTTGCTTTTGCATCTTGCTGGCTTCTTCATTTGTAAGTCTAGCAGTATAATGCAAAACATAAACTAGGTGAAAGCTCATCCGTAGTTTTATTAAGTTGCAAGATTCCTAGCAATCTGACTTCTTTCTATATTTTAGAATTCTTATTGTTTGACACAATTTCCCTGGATTTTAGTTAAATTCAGGTTTCCTTGAACTCATATTTTATATTATGATATTTAGAAAATTGTGAATTCACAAATAAAATATAACTATGAGCTAGAATACATAATGAGTCAAAATATTCTGTTTACCATGCTCAATAGTGAATACACTAAATAGCAAAAGTGTAGTCATTCTGAACTACAAAGTAACATTAATAATATATTTAATGCACATGCTCTGTGTAGGTGATGTTACACATTTTGCATTGATTGTTTAGCATAGTTATCCAGCAACTGTATATTACAGTTTTGTTTTTTGTTTTAAAGATAAGGAAAGTGAAGCTTATGGAAAGTAATTAGATTTTTAAGAAGTCTTTTATGTACTCTGGAAATAGCCAGAAACACCCTTTTAATCCAGACAGTTTAACTTCAGAACCAATGCTTCAAACAATTATGTTTGTGCACATTTAACTCCTCTGCCAAGAAGGATCAACCTGCATTCCTCTACTTTATTTTTTTCTTAGTTTTTATTCATATTAATGAGAAAAAAAGATAAAATAGCAATGAAGCAGTTCCAAAACAAGTTAGTAGAATGGTTACAATAATTAATAAATTGCATTTTTTAGTCTTCATAATAGCTATTCAGAGGACAAGATGCAGACATGATATTTTGTCTAAATAATGTTAGTACAAACTTTTATTCTCAATAAACTAAGAGAAAGTAATTGTATATCTATCTTAACTCATATATACATATATCTTTGTAAAGTTTCTAATACTAGAAGAAAATATCATACCATGGCCTATAGTTAGATTATAATTCAAAAATACAGTATGAATCATAAAATAAAAATTATAACTAGGCAATATTAACAAAATTAATTAAATATCAATTAAAAATTAAATTAAAATATCTGAATTGGTAGCATCTGAGGTAGACAGACAAGTGCAGAAATGTATAGAGCAACTCAGATCAGAGATATCATCTGAAAATTAAATAAAAAATTTAAAAAAAGTTCCAAAATTGAAATGAAATTATGAGTCCAACTAAGCAGCCAGAAGTTTGTAGAGCATATGCATGAATTTGTGATCAATTCTTAGTATTTGAATAGGGTAACATATACAAAAATATTCCATGGTAATAGAGAATTACTAAGAATAAAACATAAAATAAATACTGGAATGGCAAATATATGAACCGAACTTCTAATAGTTTGGGGATAGTATATTGTACAAAGTTCTAGTATGTCGTGGACATGTACAGTGTCCATGATAATTCCTGGTGGCCAGATGTCACTTGTGGGACTGAGATACTGCTATTTCTGTGATATCTACCCTGTAGACCAGGACAGAATCTTGACTATAAGATTCAGGAGAAATCCATATGTGGAGTATGCTGATGGAAATAATCTTGCTGCTGTATACAAAAGAATAGTTGAAAGATTGCTTTTGTATACCTTTTTTTCTCCTTTGCTTAATTATTTGCCCTGTTTGGTGGGTTCTTTCCATTTTCATTCATGGAGTTGTGATCATCTTGATCCCTCTCTAGAATACCTTTTAGTGGTTTGTGTAGGGTTGGCTTTGTCATCATGAAATTCTCTAGCTGTTCTTTGTCATGGAAGTATTTCACTTTTCCATTATATTTGAAAGAGAGTTTTGCACAGTATATCAGTCTGGGTTGGAATTTGTTTACTTGCGAGACTTGTAGTACTTTGCTCCATGTTCCTCTTACCTTGATGGCTTGTGAAGAGAAGTCTGCCATTATTCTGATGGGTTTTCCTTTAAATGTGATCTTTTTTTTTTTTTTGCTCTAGTAGCTTTTAATATGCTATTCCTTTTCTGAGTTTCTGGGATCTTGATTATTAGGTCTGGATGTGGTTTTAATTGGGTTGATGTTATTTGGAGTCTGTATGCATTGGTTACTGAATGTCAAATTATTTTGCCATACTTGGGAAGTTTTCTGCTATTACTTCTGCTCACATTCTTTTTATATCATTTGTATTGACTCCTTCTTTCTCACTGATAACTATTAGTCTTACGTTCATGTTTGAATCGTCTTGCAGATGTTGAATTATTTCCTCCTCCATCCTAGTTGCTGTTTAGGGATCTTGTCTACGTTTCTACTAGCTGCAATGGTTTCTTCAAGGTCTGAAAATCTATTTTCATTTTCATTCAAATGGTTTTGCCAGATCGTGGTTGAGGTTTTAAGTTCCTTTATAGTATGTTGAAACTGCTTTATGCATTGTATTTTTCTTTCCTATATTGATCATTCAAGGATTCCATCATATCTCTCTCTCTCTCTCTCTCTCTCTCTCTCTCTCTCTCTCTCTCTCTCTCTTTCTTTTTTTTTAACCAGGGATTGAACTCAAGCGCTGTGCTTGTGTTTACCAGGCAAGTACTTATTCCACTGAGCTATCTCCCTGACTCCTTATCCTTTATTTTTTAAATCAGTGTCTTTGTTAGAAATACTTAGTACTTCATTCACTATAGTTATCATTTCTTTTTTACTTCAGAAATTATTTCTGATCTGATTTCCTCTATACCATTCTATAACTGTTTCTTTACTTCAGATGCTATTATTTCAGAGATTTCAGGTGGGTATTTTCTAATTTCTTCTATGCTTCTAATTGTCTCCTACATTTGCTCATTCTTAAATGAAGACTTTTCAAAGCTGATTTTAATATTTAACCTAAATAGAATATTCTTTTAATGAAATCTCCCTTAAACCATAACTAGTCCTTTCATATTTTGTTCTCCTATAATTTTTTTCCATACCATGACTAGGTCTGTACATTCCATTTTCTTTCCATTTGTTCATTTCTTCTCTCATACTGCTTCTTCCTGATGGGAGCCACAGAAGCTCCTCTACCCCTGCACTATCATTATCTGACAGCTTTGGGGGTAGCAGCACCCAAGGCTATTGTATAGAACCAATAAAAATAAGTAGATGAGTTATATTTATCAATCAAAACTTAACAAGGTATATAATAGGCTTACATATGGGGAAGGATGTTAGTAAATCTAGTAAATCTAGATACAATTGTAGAGTAGAATGGTTAGCACAGTTATCTAATGAGAATATTTATTGTAAATTAAACGTAACATTGAGCATTGGGTCATGTATACTATAAAGTATATTCACTGTAGTAATACTGAAATCCATTTAAGAAGTATTACGGAATAGTAGAAAACAATAGGAAGCTTTCAAATCACATATTCTTCTGTTCAAATCCTCTTCTCCTTTCTTATTCTAATTTTATGGATTTAGACACAATCATTTATAAATTAGGAGCTACAGATTTTTGATTCTGAAAATGAGAGTTATTTCTACTTCATTTTAAATATTATCATTAAATGAGTTGATTGTGTGAGCAATAATTTGTACAAAGTAACTTTGCATCTGTTTCTCTACTGATTATCCTACAACCTTGGAAGTCTCTAGATGGATTTTCTCTAAAAACTGACAGCAACAAGGAAAGAATTCCATGGGAAAAGTTGTACAAAGTGTAGCATTACATTCTCCAGTGAGAAAATCTAAGTCAATTAAAATCAAGCTCAATATTCATATTAAAATTGGTAATGGTTTTTTAATTTTTTAAGCAATCTGATTTGACTCATACATTCACATGTTTCATTAAAATTGCATGTTGCAGCCATACCTTTCAAACGTATTTTGAAATGACAAGTAAATATTATATATACATGCATGATATACATCATGATTTTTGATATATGCTGATATATGTTGATATATGTACATTATGAAATGATTGAATTGAATTATTTAGCATATTCATTACTCATATATTTATCATTATTCTGTGGTTAGAATACTATCTTAGCACTTTTCAAGTACGTAACATAATGTTATGACTTATTTTAATTCTTTTTCAGTGTCAGGGATCAAACGCTGTCCTTTGTGGATGCTTGGCACAGTGTCCACTGAGCCACACTCGCAGCATCATATACCATTATGAATTACAATCATCTCATCACGTAGTAGATCTCTTTGCCTTATACCTTTCATCTAACTAAACTTTCTAACCTTTCAGTAGCATCTTCTGATGCTTCCCGCCACCGGTAGCTCCCAGGTTTTACTGTCTGCTTCTATGTGTTTGACATTTTACATTTCACATATAGAGGAGATTGCATGTTTTTGTTTTTGCTGCCTGCTTTATTTCACTCAATGCCATTTTTCTTTAAGTTTCTCTCCTGGAATCTTTCAGGTTCACAAGATGAGACTTCTGGAAAGCAGAGCCTGGAGAGGCTAGCAGCAGGCGAGCCTGTGCAGACAACTCTCTGTGCTCTTTTGTTTCCTGCTTACAAGAATGTTACCCTCACCCCTATAGTGCCAGTTGGAATTTCTGAGGTCAAGCATCTTTACTGATTGAAATTGCTAGAAATGATATTATACAACTGCTTTCCATGACTTTTTTTTATTTCTGTAAGACTTTTCTTTTTAGAAATTGTCTTTCTGAATAGATAATTACCACAAGAGATGTGAAAAAAGAGAGGTCAGATTTTAAGAAATTTCATTAGCATTGTTCTTTAAAATAACAAAAATGGTTTGCATGAGTAACCTATGCTTGTGTCTAGAAAATAACAAAGGGCCAGAAATAAATTAATAGGTAGTGCTCAAGTAAATAGAAATATATTTCCTATGGTAATTCACAGGGTTGAAGGACAAATGAATTCATCCACTCAAGAAATACTTTTATGAGCCGGGCGTGGTGGCTCACACCTGTAATCCCAGCACTCGGGAGGCTGAGGCAGGAGGATCAGTGCGAGTTCGAGACCAGCCTGGGCTACAAAAAGTGAGCTCAAGGCCAGCCTGAACTGCACAGTGAGACCCTGTCTCAAAAAGACAAAAAAAAATACTTTTATGCTTTAAAAATTGTAAATTTTGCAGTTTATAATCCTTTTAAAACACATTGAGTTGTTATAAAAATAAGGATGGCTTCCAGATATCAATGTTCATGAGACATTTCAAACACAGCCTGTGTGAAGCTAAAAGTGTTTTATAGATGTCTATTTTTTTATAGGAATCTCTACATGCCATGCATGGTATAGTCATGCCTCTACTTACCTGCAAGCACTTTGGGAGGTGACTACAGCACAGCCACAGAATGTGGCTTCATGCATAGGGTCAAATATCTTTATTGATTAAAAGTGATAGAAATACTATTATACACTTTTTTGCTTCTCTGATTTTGTTCCTATTCCTCCACTTAGTTTTTTTTTTTTTTTTTTTTTTTTTTTTTTTTTTTTTTTTTTTTTTTTTTTTTTTTTTTTTTTTTTTTTTTTTTTTTTTTTTCTTTTAATGTATTTGGTTGTTACAGGCTCTCCCTAAGCAGCTCGGACTTATAGTAATACTCCTGCTTTTAGCTTCCCCAGCACTGGGATTGTAGGTGTGGGCCACTATACCTTGACTTTGGCCAGCTCAGCCCACTTTGGGGGCAGGATTTGCACGGCATGTGGTTCCAGGGATAGAACCGCAGTCCCTGTGCTTGCCTAAGCAGGTGCATTAGCTCACTGATCTATCTTGCCAACCCCGTCCATCACTTAAGTTTGCAGCAAGGAAAAAAAACATCAGTGCTAGAGCAGGCCTTCAACAGACCCCAAATTTGCTATCATAATCTGAAATTCCTAGTTTCTGAATTGTGAGAAATACAGTTCTGTTGTTTATAAATCTCTCAACATACAGCATTTTCTTATAGTGCCCCAGCAGGGCAAAAGCATTGTCTAATTTCATTACCAAGCAGAAGTGTACTATTAGTACAGATGCTGCCAAAGAAGGACAGCAAATATCAGATTGACCCAATTATTTATCGTAGCACAAATCCAAGTGTCCACCAAATCTGGTGGATTTCCTTTTAAAGCATCTCTGTACTGGTGCCTCTGTTGAGTCCAAGTGTATAGTTTTCTCACTCAGCCCTTTAAAGTAGAATCTGCTTCAGATCAGGCAGTGCTCCCCAATACCATTTTTTCTATCATCATCAGTCATAGGCTCAATTTGTATGAGCTTGTCATGTGGCTGTATTTTACTAATTGCATGGCTCTGTAAAATAAAATGTGTATATCCCAGCCTCTTTAACAAATAAAGAGAATCCAAATATTGAAAGTAAATTATTGACAAAATGAATATAGTTAGGATATGTTCTTAGAAGGATATGACATATTTTTCTGATTTTCTTTTTGCTTGTGAGCACATAGGGTATGGATGTGAACGATGGGAGTGGAACAATCCTCCTAAATCATAACATAAATGCCCCAAATTGAGAGTGATGAAGCAGAAATACAGATAAATCTAAGTCTTTGTGAATTAACTATTTCAATTAATCTAAATTGAAGTATTTCTTCATATTTTTCTTTATTTAATATACTATTTTGGGGGTGTTATCATTTGCAGTTAAACAAAATCATAAAGAAATCATAGCTTGCTAGCTACTTTCTTTACTTCATGTGATTTTTTCCAAAAGAAATGCTGCCATATACACCATCCTTTCTGAAACATAGACACCAACCTGATGTTTTATGTGTTTGAAACCTACCGCTGGGGCCATGGAGACACCTCAGTGAAATAAATGCTTACTTGGCAGATGCAAGGGCCTGAGTTCAATCCTTGGTAACACACACACACACACACACACACACACACACACACACACACCCCAAAAAAATGAAAATAAAATAAACAAAATGAAACCTACCAGTTATAGAAAAGTCAGAATTACTACTGAAGTTACAAAAGTCCGTCATATTTTAGTACTTATGTCTGCCATTCCAGCATAAACTACAGCACACATTTCTTTCTGTGTTTTGGGGGGAAGGGCCTACAATGTGTTCAGGGTCTCACTACTAGTTCAGACTTATAGTCATTGGCCTGTTTATAGCCTCCCAAGAGATGGGATTACAGGCATGCATCATCACATCCAGTCTGCTGTTTCAGTGCATCCCGGGAATTGAACCTCAGACCCCTGTACCTGCTTACAGGTGCTTTAATCCATCAAGCTATTTGGCCAGCCCTGAGCTATTTGGCTGGACCTAGCACACTTACATCATAACCTGAAATACTTATTTCCTAAATATATAATGCTATTTTTTCCATGACTTCTTAAGCTGTAGGTAAATGATCTAAATCTAAAACCATAGATTCTGTCATTGTTTAGTTTAAAATTTCCAGTGGTCCTCTACGTCACTTAGAGTGAAAGTCAAAGTATTTACAGCAGCCTTCACCTGAAACCTTACCTGATTGAAGACTCCTTTATATTTTCTTCAGCTTTCCTGTTTACTCTGTTCTCGATGTTTACTACCATCTTTGGAATATGTTATTATGCGACAACTTCAAGGATCTTTCATTGCTAGGTTTTTTGTTGTTGTTGTTGTTTGTTTTTTTTTTTTTGTCCTGTGTTTTGGCTGTCTTTTCTCTCACATCACTTTGTCAGTGCAATAGACTCTTTTCTTTGAACCAACTCAAAGACGTTTATTTTACTTCTATTTGTCATTTCTTTTCAGCTTGTGTCACTATACCATCCCATGTAATTTACTTGTTTTATGACCTGACTCTCGACTCTGCTCAGTTTGATTCGCATCATGGAAAATTTCTAACTTCTTTCAACAATAGTACTTAAGAGTGTAGAAAATGCTTGCTGTGGAGTAATTGCTCAACAAATACGTTTTAATATTGAGCAACTTTTTTGTATTTATGTTAAATTTCTGCTGTGAATAGCAAACAATAGCTTGATGAAGATGTACAATACTGGGCCAGGGAGATAGCTCAGTAGAATAACTGCCTGCCTAGCAAGTGCAGAGTCCTGAGTTCAATCACCAGAACTGAAAAATAAAAAAGATTTATAGGACTATAAGTTTTCCCAACAAAAATATACTAGTGTTTCATAACAAATACTATACAAGTTTTGCAAAAATTATTTCCCTATCTTGCAAGTGAAATTTAATATACAATTTCTAATGAGATTCTTCATATAATCTACAATAGAACATTATAGAGGGATGGGGCCCAGCGGGATGGCTCAGTGGTCTAAAGCGCCTGCTTGGGGAAGCTTGGGCGGCTTCAGGGACCACGGTTCGAACCCCAGCACTGCATGCTGCGCCAGCCCTGCCCTCGGGGTGGGTTGAGCCGGCCATAAAAATGAGTGAATAAACAAAGGTTCTGAAACAAGAAAAAAAAAAATAATAAATAAAATAAAATAAAATTCTGAAGCCGGGCGTGGTGGCTCACGCCTGTAATCCCAGCACTCGGGAGGCTGAGGCAGGAGGATGGGTGCGAGTTCGAAACCAGCCTGGGCTACAAAAGTGAGCTCAGGACCAGCCTCAACTGC
>PVJA010040210.1:0-18646 GCA_004027025.1 Myocastor coypus | reverse complement strand
TTTTTTTTTTTTTTTTTTTTTTTTTTGTCTTTTGCTTCGCCTTCTCAGTCCTTTATCAGAAAACTACCATTTTTTTTTCTCTTAAAGCTTAATTTAATTTTTTTCAGTGACACGTTCCAGACTCAACCAAAACCCAAAAGGGTATCAGCAAAACACATTTTTTTATCTTAAAATGGAACTCCAAAGGGAGCAAGATACCCAAACGATTCAGTTAGCAATTCTTAGCCAGTATTTTTGCTGACAGATGGCAGGTACACTTGCAAGCCTGCTTACGGTTCTGAGCAAGAATGGTCACAGTCGTCTGAAGGCCACCATCTAAACTGCAGCAGGAGCAAGTTGTCACCCACCCTGTCATCACTAACTGGTCATTCTCAAGGACCCCTCCTCCCTGTGCCTTCCCCAGGAAAAGTAAACTACAGCTTCACTAGGCACACGGCCTTTCCTGCATAGAAACCAAAGGGAACTTCCTCTGGCTCTGGCCAGGAACTCTAGGGATAGCACCTGAGATAAAATTTGAATCTGTGAATATTTTTCAAGACCTCTTTTACCATCTTGAAGATGGGTATGGCGTGTATTTCAGATTTTATAAAGCTTGAGCTGGGGCTGGGGAGATAGCTCCATGGCACAAGTGCCTGCCTGGCAAGTGCAAGGTCATGAGTTTGAACCCTGGTCCCCCCCAAAAAAGCTTGAGCTACATGGCATATCAGCGATCAGTATTAGAAGGATAGGCTGGTAGGAAGACCAAAGCAGGTGCCTGAAAGACTGGCTAACCAGAATTCCGGGCTGGCACCCACCCGGTCTGGCCACCCCATCCCTGAGCACCCATGCTCCTCTACTGTGGGTAACAGATGTAACTGAATCGTGAAAGGAAAGAATACGGCCCCAAGCGACCGGGCTACTTCATGTTCCAGCAGATGGCACAGCCATCAGCAGCCCGATCCAGTTTGGCGTGAACTGCCTCCACCAACATTAGAGGTGACTCTAATCAATGAATACTCTTGTGGGTCTGGAGGCACAACGGTCCCTCAGTCCAGTAAGGAGTCCCTCAGTCTGTCCACAATGAGACAGGAAAGCAAAGCGCTCACACTTGGCCTTCCCTCGCGCCTGCCTTGCTACTTGCTTTTAGAGAACCACCCTACTTCTCTTAGCTGGAGCAAACAAAACAATTCCGAGATGCACAGGTGAGGACTCAGGGAGCTACACCCGTTTCTACTGCGGATGAAGAACTTCTAATCTAAAATTCCAAAATGCTCCTGAAGTTGAAATTCTGGGCTACATGACACCCCAGGTGAGAAGTCCTACATCTGATATCACAAGAAACGTCACAGTCTAAACATAGGCACACCACGATACTGTGCAAAATCATCTTCAGACTATGGATGTGACGTGTACATGGAAGATAAATGAATTCTGTGTTTAGTCTTGGGTTCTAGCCCCAAGGTATCTCATTATGTATATGCAAATGTAGAAAAATCCAAAATCCAATATATTTCTGGTGCCCAGAATTTCAGGTAAAAGCTACTGAACCTGCAGGACAAGGTCATACGTTCCTCAGACAGTGAGCCCTGGTGGGCAAAGAGCAGCTCTGCTTTATTCCTTCCACCCAGATTTATGATTTTAAACAGGTGATATCCAGAGCCAGAAGAGACCCAGATGCGAGAAAAATGTGTTCTCGGGGCGACGTGCTGCATGCCTGGAGTGCAGGCAGCTGTCAGAACCCAGGGAGACTTTAAGCAGCATCAGACCCAGCTCTGAGACAGCGTCTCCTTCCCACCAGGCAGGCTGGTGATCGGAGGAGGCAGGTCTGAGTACCTCTGCACTCACAGAGCTGCTGTGTGTGGAGAAGCCCTCCAGCCTGGTGCGTGTCACACACGGGGTGGGGCCAGCATGCTTGCACACGGGATGGGGGGAGGGGAGTGGTTGAACCTGCTTTAAACAGCTAAAGCGGCACGTGAGCGCGTTCCGGGGGGCTGGGAGGTGGGTGCTGCCGACTTGGCATTCTCCCCAGAGCCAGGGCTGGGGGCGGGGCAGCTGGGAAAACCAGCAGATGCTTCCAGCAGCTTTCAGGGGAGGCTTGTAAAACACCAGAACTGGCACTCAAGGAATGCCTGAAGGGCGCTTGGGTTTGCCCTTGCTTTCAGGCATGACTTCGGGGGCTTCTTTTCTTTCCTGACCTCCCAGCAACTCATTAAAATAGAGAAGGACCCCATTGTCCCCAGTTTACAGCTGAGTAAACTGAGGTCCACCAAGAAAGCCACTTCTTTGCCCCAAATCACAAAACTAGCAAGAGTAGGGCTAACAGCTTCCCTTACTCCTGCCTGGCTCATTTCCGCCTTCTCTGGGAGCACACGGCAGCAGACTCAAGAGGGCCCTGCAGAAAGGAAGGGTGCCCTTCACTGTGTAGAAGCCATCTACCAGAAGTGCTATGGGACCAACAAGTGAGCAGTGACGACAGAAGGCTGCCACCCCAGGAATGCAGGCCGAGGACACAAGCATTTTAGTAGTCAGGCCACTTGGGGAGGAAGGGAAGCCTGTACCAGATGGACCCCAAGGTGCCAATCCTGAGACATGACAGAAAAGGAACCTGTGTTCTGCTCCTGGAGAAAGGCAGGGGGACACAGGCTCTGCTCTGCATCACCTTTTCACTTCAGCAGTTCAAGTAGAAACACCACCTAGGCCTTGACAGTCGCTTGAGCCAACACCCACGCACCCCGCTGACAGCAGAAGGGCAACACCATGCCCAGCGGAAAACGGGCCGGAGCTCAGGCGTGCGTGCCAGGGCAGCAAGCTGCCACCTCCCCGCCAAGGGACAAGGCCAAACTAACTGGCAGGAGGCTAGATGAGGGTCAAGACCGCCTGGTGACTCTGCTAGCTGGAGCCACACAGAAGTGCTACTCCTTCCTTGTGGGAGACAATCGACTGGGACGCACAGGGCTACAGGTGCCCAAGGAAAGTATAATCTGGTGGGAGTGGGGACAGGGACGGAGTGCGCCAGGAGCCAAAGGAAACAGCTCCTTCTGGCCAGAGAGGGCCTGGTACCACAGATCAATCTTTCTTTTTGTTCTGGCTCCCTAAGAAACTGCCCATGCTCTCTGCATCAGGATAAGGCTGCACCCCAGTTCATCACCCCGCCTCTCTTTCCTAGGGACTCCACTCTGCTGTCCTGGGAGGGGATGTCCCCAAGACCCTAAAACTGGTGACAACATGTCTGGCAGAGGCTAGGCAGGCAGAGGCACTTCACACAGAGGCCGCCAGGGACACAACAGAGTCTGCAACTAGAGGTACAGCCAGTCATCTCCACCAGCATGCATGGGAACAAATGCCAGCACCTCAAGCCTCTATGTCTACACTGCAGCTAGGAAGATGAGGACCATAAGCCACAGCCCTGCAAAATGCTCTATGTCTCAAAGGCAGGAACTGAAGCGGTTCTGTTTCCCCACACACACACATGCCCGTACCAGAGCCATGAGGAACTCTGAAGGCTTAGCGGCCCCCACGCAAACAGCATCTAGGAATTGAGGCTGTTCTGGGATAGCCACTGGAACCTGTAACACAATGCCCAGCGCTAGTGGAAACCCAGAAGCTGACCACGGAGGAGCCACTAACTAACTGAAATCACAATGCTGATTTCAGCAAGACAGAAGAATGAAGAGATCACACCTGTTCTATCTAGAGAGGTGGCCAGCCAGAATGAGCCAACCTCTAGGGGCAGCACTCAGAGCTCAATGCCAAGCAAGGAAGCTTTGCCCCTGGAGCCCCAAGCCATGACTATTCCTGGCCACCTCGCTTGCTGCTCTAGGGGGCCCAGCAGACACTGGCCCAGTGCCCAGTGGCAACATCTCAGTCCTGGCATCCTGCCTACGGTTGCTCAAGACCAAAACTCTGTTGAAGTGAACCACGGCAGACTCAGGGCAGATCTAGCCCAGGCTGGTGCAGACCCACCCAAACCCAGGGAAAGGGGCACTGCAGAATGCAACCCTGCAGGAGCCAGCTCCCGCAGGCTCATAAATGTTGCATGTTAACAAGCCGGGGCATGGTAGCCCCATCTGCAATTCCAGCACTTGAGAGGCTGAGACAGGATGACCTCTGTGAGTTTAAGGTCAGCCATTCTAGCCTAAACTACACAGCAAGGCAGAGAGAGACAGACAGACAGACCAACAGACACAGAAAGAAACAGAGAGGGCGGGGGGGGGGGGCACAGGACACAGAGACAGAGACCAGAGAAACGTTGAGATCAGCTCCTACAGAATCTGGGGCCTCTCTGGGCATGGACCCGGCCCACTAAGTGTGCAGGCACTGCATGGGCTCAGGGGGCAGCGATCGTGCTGCACTCAAACTGTGCCATGAGACGCAGGAGTGAGCCTTTGCTTCCTTCAGAAAAGTGTAAAAAACATTCAGCAATAAGACACCAAAGTCTGGTAAAAGGGTCATTTCTAGAATTAATTTCTAGAATTAAGCTTGTAAAGCTGGGCTACATGTGAAGTTTTTTGACATATTAAGTTGAGATAAAAATTTTTAAAGTATATATATAGTTCCTAAAGCTTGAGAGAAATGATGTTTCCCCTATAGAAAGGAAAAAAAAAAAAAAAAAGCAGCAAGCCAGCCTATGAGAATGCAGGGTTCTCTTGAAGATCACCCAAATACACAACAGAAAGGGAGCAGAGCTGGGCAGGGGCCAGTCCAGGGCACTGGCCCCCAGGAAAGAACCTGAGGGGAGCTTTGCAAGACAGAAGCCATCTCAGGAATCTTTAGGATGAGTTCAAAGACTGCACAGCAATGGAAAAACAGGCCGAGTGTCCTTCCCAGTCCCAGCCCCACAGGTCCCAACTCAGATGTTTTCCCTAAAATGGACAGAGTGATAGTGATCAGGTTACGTGGCACAAAATGAATGTGGATCAGTCACAGAGAAGACAGCCCATACTCCTGAGCTTTGAGACAAGTGACAGGAAATCAGGGTCCCTGCCAGCCCCAGGGAAGACTCCACTGTCAGGGAGATGGGTGTGCTCAGTTCAGGGCCAGTGGAAAACTGGAATCTTTGGGGGGGGGGGTTGTTTTGTCTTTTCACTGCTGGAGACAGAACCCATGGCCCTGCACATACTAAGTCCTCACTCTACCACTGCGCTACGTTCCCCTTCCCCACCCCCCACTCCCGCCCACCCCATCCCCCCACCACCCAAGACTAGGACCCATTCAAGCAAAACCAGAGGGATGTTCTCAGGAAATAAAATCACATCCAACTACTTTACATTACAGAATAACAAGACAAGAGTGAGACGGGAAGCCTTCAGTGGAATCCACAGCATTTCAAAAGACTGCGTTTATTCCTCAACACTCCAGCAACTCCCACTGCCCAGAGACACACATACCAGTCACACATCCCACATTTCATAGGATGTATCTCATTTAGTGCCCCACAAGAAAGCCATGAGATTAGCACCATTATCACCCCCATCTTACAGATAAGCAAGTGGAGACTCAGAGAAGTTGAGTAATTTTCCAAAGTCACAGAGACAGCAAGTGACAGAACCCAGATGTGAACTCAGATACATCTGATCCCCCAGCTCCGTTCTCTCCTGTACGGGCAGAGAATCATGGCTGAAACCAGGCTTAGAAGACGTGACCTCCTAGGTGCCCTATTACCGAAACCTTGAGTTGTGGAGACAGTAATGTAGCATTGGTGGTTGGGGCACGAAAGGGGAAATGGGCACCGGACTGAGCCTGGGTCTCCCTGGGATTTGGAGCTACAGCTGTTCTTACTTTACCCCTCCCACGGTCCCAAAGAGAACCCGGTGGAACCATGTGGGTAGCCACTGAGCAGCGTCTACACCTCCTTCTAGCTCACTCTCCTTGCATATAAAAGGATAAAGATGTTGGCTTCTCTCCCAAAAGACAGCTTGGGACTTTAATGAGCCAGTGCCACTGTTTTGGGGTTTTTTTTTTTTTTTCGCCAAAACGCCCTGGTTTTAAGGAGCCCTAAAACTGCTCTTCTTAGAGATGATAACCCCCCATGCCTGAGAGGAAATAGCAAGAGAGGAAACCATGAGAAAATGCACACAGGACACAGAACAGTGTGCAGGGTCAAAAGTACCCTAAACAGCAGACCCCAAGCCCTGGGGAGTGACAAAGAGAGAAAGCTACAGTGAATTAGAGGCAAGAGCCTGTACAAATGGTGGTGGGCACAGTGCGTGTTCATAAGTAAGAAAAGAAGGCCTTGCAAGAGCTCTGTGGTGTCACTGAACCCAGGCCAGAGAAATCTGTGTCACTGTGGGCCAGATGCCACCCTACTCTAGTCACAAAGGCCAAAAAGAAAGACATTTAACCCAGTACCACTGCAAACGTACAAGAACCATAAAGAAACATACTGCCCAGCCCCCACTAAATAAGAAAACTGCCTGCCCGGCAAACAGTGGTCACTGCCCATCAAGAAAGATGAGCTGCGAGGCCAGAAGACGGGCACCTTGCACCTGCTGCCTGAGGGAGGGCAAGCCAAGACCGCGTCCTGGGCCAGAAAGGTCAAGGGCAGGAAGGCCCCAAAAGAGGCCACCAAGTAAATGAGGGAAAGACCAATGAGTCAGTCCCCAAATGTTAAAATGGTGGAGGGGGAGGCTGGTGATATCCCATCAGTCCAGAAGGGGGGCTGCCTACCTACCCCAAAGGCTGTGACCCAAGCACATGAAAAGCGGGCTCTGCCCAGTGGAAAGCAGAGCTGCTTCCCCACCAGCTGCATAAGGACCTGAAGGCTTCTGGCATGGACCATCAGTAAGGCCACAAAGCACTCTGCCTCCTCCCAGCAAGGGGCCCAGTGGCCCCAGGGCACAGCCAGCCTGGGGGGCTGTCTTCAGCAGGGACTCAGGCCCACCCTCCCTGGCCACATTGACTGCCAAGTGCAAAGGGCAGGCCCGGCCCAACACCCAGGCTCACTTTCTAGGAGTTCCGCAGAGTGCCGAGGACATCCAGGTGGGGACATAAAGGAAAGGCGCACACCATCCTCCCAAGAACAGAGCAGGGATCTAAATGCTCTGAAACAACACTGAAATTCTTCCAGAGGCCTCCCCTCTGGCTCAGGTGCTGAAGAGAAACTTTGCATTCTAAACACAGCCAGGAGACCTGCACATGGACAGTGAAGTGGGTTTAGCATTTACCATCCAGAGTCCACTGCGGGCTGCTTAGGCTGCACTTCTTCCCCACGCTAATGCTATCAACACAAAGAGCAAAGTCCTGGAGGCTGGGAGGGACCACATGTCATTAACTAGGGGACCCTGAAGAGGACGTCCCACCACCAGCCCCACTCACCTATCCTCTCAGCTTGCAGGATGGGGGGGGCACACATCTCACACACAACTCATGCACCGGTCTGCAAATGTGTAAGCCCATCGCTGTGGTCACTACAGTAACTCTAAGCAAATCAGGGAGCCTACAGTCGGCCTCCATCATAACATAAGGGACACCGCTCCCAGTCACTCCACTTTCTCAGTACATACCAAGAGAAAACTCCCAGCCTCTGCAGAGTACCGCATCCAACAATGCTTCTTAATAGCCACGACAGCAAAAGGATCTGAGGTGCTTTTTTTAAAAAAAAAAAGAGCAACTTGTTTTGTATCTTTTACTTATTTGGCACAGGGTCTCATGATGCAATTCAGACTTATAGCAATCGTCCTATCTCAGCCTCCCCGTGCTGGAATTACGGGCTGTGTACCACCACGCCCAGTTTCAGTGGCCAGAACAGCATGGAGTACTCGGGACAAACCCAGGGCCTTGCACTTGCCAGGCACTCACTTAAGACTCCTGAGCTTTCCCTTCAGCCTTGAAGTGCTTTACAAGAAGATAGCCTAGGCATGGCGGTATACCAGGAGGCTGAGGCTGGAGGACTGCTGCAACTTCAAGACCAGACTGAGCTACACAGAGTCCAAGGCCAATTTGAGCTGCACACTGACACCCAGTCACGAAGGACAAAACAAACAGAAAAAGATACTCTGATGAAGTGTATATCTGTGTCCTTAATTTTCGTGACGTCTCAGAGGCATAGATACAAGTATGCAAAGCGTTTGAGGAACACTAGCACCCCCAGAATAGAGGGTTAGAGGACTGGGATTAAGAGTGGTTGTCTAAAATACTTTCCCCTTGCTCTGAAAGATTTCAAGGGTTTTTTCCTTCAGAGAATATATTCATGTATTACTTATGTAATGAAATTTTCATTTATTCATTTAATTTTAAAAAAAGCTGAGGAGATAGCTCAGTAGGATAAGTGCTTGCCTGGCAAGCAGAAGGTCTTGAGTTCCACCCCTGGTACCACAAAAAAAAAAAAATAAACAAACAACCAAAGAGGCTCTGCTCAATACATTTCAATAATAAGTTTAGGAGCAATTTTCTGCTTGAATTCGGCCCACCCTTGCTTGCTGGGAGACAGCTCAGCAGGACAGATGTGGATCAGATTTCCCAGCTAGCAGCAGACTTGGCAGCCCGGATCTCATTTCAGTCTTACAAGTGCAACTCTGTAGCTCTGTGGATTGTTAAATTTATCTGCCAGTTCTAGGAAGAGGCGGGCAAAAAGAGAAAGTATGTCAGAGAGGCTTCTGGTAATCCAAAGGGATGTCCTCCGAGCTATTCCAGTTCTTCCAAGCCGGGAGCGCAGCTCCCCAGCACAGCACACTAGAGCACACACGTAGGAACACAGGCATGCACGTGCGCACGCGCCGACCGGGCAGCCGGTGCCCGCCACCCCTCCTCCTCCTGAGGACGAGCAGAGGCACACCCTACCACAAGCTTTCCAATGCCAGTCTGGACCTCCTGGGCCAACCAAAAGGAGGGATCTGAACATCTCATCCAACAAACAAAAAGTATTATTTACTTCTTGGGGCCACTCAGCCATTTAGGATACTGTTTTATTTATTAATTTATTTACTCACTGTAGCGCTAGGGATAGCCTCATCCTCCTAGGCAAGCCCTGCACCACTGAGCTACACCTCCACACATGGATACTGATTTTCAGATACACAGACACACACACACACACACACACATCTTCGTCTCTGGAAAGCAAGACTTGCAGAGCCCTTAGAAAAACACAGTTAGAATATTAAGAGCTAGCTAAGCAAACTAACCTACAATGATAATCAGATTCACGGTACTTCCAGTGGAAGTAAGGATTACTTGGCAACAGTCACAGGAACTTTCTGGGGTGCTAGGTACATTCTGTCTATGTATTTGTCAAATGTGATTAAATGGCGCACTCAAGACCTGAGCATCCCATTCTGTGTAAATTATGCCTCGATTAGAAAAAAAGAAAGCAAAGCCCACTCCACATTCCACACGGCTGCAGCAGAGCTCCGACCTGTCCCTCTGTCCATCTAGATCCTGGAATGCCCAGGATGTGGGGATGTGCTGGGTAAGGCGCACTCAGCATGGCGACAGCTACCATAAAGATAGATCACAAGATTTAAGTGGAGGACACACAAATTTTATTTTTTTTTGTTTCAGAACCTTTGTTTGTTTATTCACTCATTTTTATGGCCAGCTCAGCCCATCCTGAGGGCAGGGCTGGCACAGCATGTGGTGCCAGGGATCAAACCGCGGCCCCTGAAGCCACCCAAGCTTTCCCAAGCAGGCACTTTAGACCACTGAGCCATCCCGCCGGGCCCGACACACAAATTTAAGAAAAGAACCCTGAGAGCTATTTGTGTTTTGCAACAGAATAAACATAAAAAGAGGAGAGTGGGTTCTAATTCTTTAGCCCCTGCAAGCGGCTGTTTTTACTAAAAGAATGTTTTTATTGTATTTGTTTTTAAAGTATAAACTGAGTGTGGGGCTGGTGAGATGGCTCAGCGGTCTAAAGCGCCTGTTTAGGCAAGTTTAGGTAACCACAGGGACCTTGGTTCAATCCCCAGCACCGCATACTGTGCCAGTCTCACCCCCAAGGCAGACTGAGCTGGCCATAACATAAATAAAGTTTTAAAAAATAAATAAATAAAAATAAAAAATAAACTGAGTGTGCCAGGAAGCAATCTGCCAGGCCATGGTAGGGGGGATCACAAGTTGCAGCCCAACCTGAGCGACTTAGTAATGTACTGAGACCTCACCTCAAAATAAAAAAATAAAAGGTTGAGGAGATAGCTTAGCAGTTTAAGTGCCTGCCTCGCAAGCACGAAGTCCAGAGTTTGATCCCCAATACCAAAAACTAAAATAAATAAAAAGGGCTAGGAATGTTGCTTAGCACAAAGGTTCTGGGTTTAGTTCTCAATACTGAAAGAAAAAAAAAAAAAAAGGATGTCACTCTAACTTTTCCCCAACAGTAGCGCAGAGAACTGATTCTCAGCAGTTCAGCAAGCTTTATCGATGCAACAGGCACCATGCAAGGATCGAATGAGGGGCCCAGCAGTATGGCTCAGTGGTCTAAAGCACCTGCTTAGGAAAGCTTAGGCGGCTGCAGGGACCGCGGTTCGATCCCCAGCACCACATGCTGCACCAGCCCTGCCCTCAGGGCAGGCTGAGCCAGCCATAAAAAAATAAACAAACAAACAAACACAAAGTTCTGAAACAAGAAAAAATAAAATAAAATAAAATTCTTTAAAAAAAAAAAAAAAGGATCAAATGATGTGGAAACAAGGAGACACAGGCCATCACCTGCAAGTCCGTGGAGATCTTCTAACCTACATCCGAAGCTGCCATGCCTTGAGTCAGCATGCCCCGAGTCTGCTTTGCTCCATGCAGAGAGCAGTTCTCTTGCCAACTACTGATTTTTCCAATGCCAGAATAGGAGCATGAAGCACACAGAGACAGAGATCGTCTTGTGATAACCTCCAAACGTGAGAGGAACCTCTGTGCTCTCCACAGCGCTCTCTAAGAAAATAGTGCTCTGCAACTTAGCCAGAGCAGAGCCCCTACCAAAGACAAACTTAATTCAAAGATGTCCGAAAGCTGGCTCTGCTTTTTACAGCTTTGCCAAGTCCCATGGTAACTGACCTTTAGAACTGAAGATGCTTTGGAGGTCAGCCTAAGTCCTGCTCTTCTCTCGGCAGCAACTCTGATCGGCAGCCTTTGGCATTGTTTGGCTACCTCCAACAAGGGGAAGCCCAGTGCTCAGCGGGCTGACACAGCCATCACTGGGCAGATCTGCCGAACAGAGAATCCCTTTACAAGCCAAAATGAGATTTACCATCCCAGACTTTAGAGTTAACGGACACTTTAAAGCCCTTCAATGTTAGGGCAACCATTCTACAGATGAGGAACCTGAAGCTTCTATTCAACTGCTCCATCGATGGGTCACAGTCCAACATCAAGAGGAAAAACGCAGGGCCAGCCAAATAGTCAGTGGATTAAAGCACCTGCAAGTAGGCATGGGGGCTGAGGGTTTGATTCCCAGAACTATACTGCAGGCATGCTAACTTTTAGCAAAAACATTCTCCCTATTTATTCTTTAAATTGCTCCTAGATTTTATTTTGCATAACTTCACAACAGTCCATCTTAAAAATATATCTATTTTTAACTTTATTTACTTATTTATATTATGGCTAAATCAACCTGCCCTGGGGGTGAAGCTGGAGCAACATGTGGTGCCGGGGGTCGAACCCCAGTCCCTGCTGTTGCCTAAGCAGGTGCTTTAGACCACTGAGCTATCTTACCGACCCAAAGATACAGCTATTGAAATTTACCTATCCACTATCTTTGATCATCTTTTTTTTCTTTTTTTTTTTTTCTGTGGGTCCAGGGTTCAAACTCACGACCTTATATTCACCAAGCAGGCACTTGTGCCACAGAGGTATCTCCCCAGCCCCTTGACCATCTTGACATATCACAGTTCAAAACTGCAAAACTAAACCACACTTTGTATTTATTCTTTTGCTTTGTTTTGTCTTTTTGACACAGGGTCTCGCTATGCAGTTCAAGCTGTCCATAAGCTCACTTTTGTAGCCCAGGCTAGTCTCAAACTCACACTAATCTTCCTGCTCCAGCCTCCCAAGTGCTGGGATTGCAGGCATGCACCACCACACTCGGCCTGTATTTATTCTTTACAGAAATGAGGACGGAGTCTGTGAACTACATCTGTAGCTAGCCCAGTTCATTTATTTATTTAGAGACAGGCTCTCACCAAGTTGTCCAAGAAGGGCTGGAACTTGCAATCCTCCTGCCTCAGCCTCCCAATTAGCTGGAATTAAGCAGGTACCACCATACCCGGCTTCACTGTCTTTTTAATTTGAGGTCCTAATTCTAGATGACTTTGATTTATCTACTAACAAAGTAATCCTTCCTGTCTTTGTGCCACCAACAAATCAGACAAACACAACTTCTGTATCCTCAACCACCCCAATCCTAACCTGAGGCAAAAACAGAGCCCTGTGGCATCACCTCATGACCTCCTTCCAGGCTGACTCGGAGCTGGTAATTAATAGTGTTTACAAAGGATTCCCAAATTAAACTAATAACACCACCCAGGCCCTATTTCACTACTTATGATTTAATGTGGACAATCATATCTTAAGAAACTGTGAAATACTTTACTAAAGCCAAACATACCAGAGCTGCCACATCATTCCCCTCTGGTTTAGTAAGCAAACATCACAAAACAGGAAATGGATTTAATGTGATACAATTCAGCTGACTCCTAGTTACCCTTGCACCCTATGGCCACAAATTTTTAAGAAAAATGCACTTCACCTTTAACTTGTGTGCATGTTAAATAAAGTAAAGCTTTTAAATGAATTTTGTCTGCCTGGAAGTAGCAGGGAGACTTCTGGTCAGCCTCGCTCATCGGCAGCTTACCTGGGAGAAGCTGTGAATTGTGGGTAGGTATAGACTCCTGCATAAGCCACGGTGTCCTCAGCCTGAGAGACTTAGCACCTCCACTGCCCCCAAATGTGCCTACTCAGCTGGAGTCTTGCCCATTGACACCTGGGCCTGAGCCAGCTCTTCTGTGACCACTATGAAAGGCTCTGGATCATGTTGTACCCTTCCCTCCTGGGGTCACCCCAGGGGTGAAAAACAAGAGCAATGGCTCCCCCCTTCTCCTTGGTCTTGCTTTCTGTGTCCACAGAACCAAAGGTCCTCAGAATCTTATCGTCCCAGAGCACTCACGTCTCACCAACCAAATACCCCCACACCATCCTCCGAGGGGCGAGCCAGGCGCCACCCGCTAACCAAGAACTCAGGATCGCTAGACCTGTCTGGATGACAAGGCGAAGCCTTCTCTAGTAAATACCATTTGGATCATCCTAAAAGTATTTCCAAGTTCCAGCCAGCAGCTCCTCAGAGAATGTGCTCACTTGCCTAAAGCCATGGTGCTCAAAGCCTCAGATTCCACAGTGTCACGCTGCAGCCAGAACCCTCCAGGGGCCAGCCAGGGCCCTATGACAGCAACTGCAAACTCTCTGGCATGGCATTCACATCTCTTGAAAACTGCAGCCACAAAGCCTAATGCCTAGGGGACACAGTGAGGAACATATAGCAACTGGACCAGGCAGCTGAGAGAAGACACCAGGATCACCACTACGGGGTGCAGCAGGCCTGTCTCCTTTTCTTAGGTGAAATGACGCCAGATCTGACTCTTTAGAAAACTCCAAAGGCTTTCTGGACAATTCCTAATTTTTCTTTCTTTCTTTTTTTTTTTCGGGGGGGGGACTGGGGTTCAAACTCATGACCTTGTACTTGCCCAGCAGGCACTTGTGCCTCGGAGCTATCTCCCCAGCCCCTAAAACAAAGACCACTTTCTTTTTTTTTTTTTTTTTTTTTTTGGTGGGACCAGGGTTCAAACTCACGACCTTGCACTTGCCCAGCAGGCACTTGTGCCTCGGAGCTATCTCCCCAGCCCTTTTTGGTCTATTTTTGACACCGGGTCTAGCTATACAGCTCAGGCTGGCCTTGAGCTCACTTTTGTAGCCCAGGCTGGTCACGAACTCACATTGATCCTCCCGTCTCAGCCTCCGGAGTGCTGGAATTACAGGCGTGTGCCACCACACTCAGCTCCCGAATTTTTATTTATTTACTTATTTATTGGTCTTTTTGAGACAAAGAGTCTTGCTGTGCAGTTCAAGCTGGCCTTGAGCTCACTTTTCATAGCCCAGACAGGTCTCACACTCACACCAACCCTCCTGCCTCAGCCTCCCAAGTGCTGGGACTATAGCCACGAGCCACCATGCCGGGCTTTTTTTTTTTTTCAGGACTGGGGTTTGAACTCATGTTACACTTGACAGGCAGGCACTTGTACCACAGAGCTATCACCCTGGCCTCACTATTCCTAATTTTTAAAAGCCTTCACGCTATCCAAACTGTCACACACATACAGGTCTTAACTGTTCCGCAAGTAACCCCTTAACAAGATCTATGCTTCTATGACCTATAGCTGCCTTTCCAATCTCATTTCTTCCTACTCTATCCCAAGTGTCCTGTGTTCTTCACATGCACATGCGGCATTTGCTCCTAACTCCCGGCCTCAGGAACACTTGCACCTTCTCCCACACGACCCCCAAGACACCTACACCTTTCACCCCAGACTTCCTCCATCCACAGTTGTTCCTGCCCACACCCGCAGGTATTTCTACCCCTTCTCAAACACTACAGGCATCTGTTTTTTTCTTTCTTCAGCATTTAAACATCTTGCCCTGATCCTTAATTCAAGCGGTACCTTAACTCTCCAACGAGAGTGAACACTGAACACTTTCTCTCTCTCTCTCTCGTTTGTATCCTCCTATCTTGGGGCAGGGGGAGCCGGCGGCTCTGCACAGGCATGACTTAGTGCTTACTGAATGTGAAAATTTCTCTCTTGTGCTTTTTAAACTGTTCATGCATTGTGATCCACTATTTCATTACAGAATAACTACATGAACTCAGAGACGGCAGGTTTTAGGAAGAAGGGTCTCAGTAGGTTGCCCAAAATGGCCCTGAACTTGCAGTCCTCCTCTCCCAGTCTCCCAAACATATATTATCATGTGCAGCTGACAACAGCACTTTTAATGAAAAACAAACTAATAGATTCCCCCCACCAAAAAAAAAGTTCAAGGAGATGGCCGCAAGCAAAGGGAGGTAGTCTTGCAATGAGCTGATATTAGATTTTTTTTTTTTTTACACATGTGACTATATGTCCTAGGTCATAATGTAAATTTTATTTAATGTACGTCATGGTCAGAACAGTGCAAAAAACACTGCTCCATGATGAATGCACTCAACCACTGCATTATGTAATTATTTTTCATGCAAACATTTGCCATAAAGAAAAAGTACCTGATCCACATCTCTCCAGGTCTCCCCCATGCCCTCTTCCCCTACCAGTCCACTGATCCTTCAGCTCAAAAAAACAAGGACCCTAAATCACTAATTACATTCTCAACTCATTCTGCAACCCTCTGCTATCATCCTCCAAATTCAGATGTTGCAAGTTAAGGCTTGGGGAATTTGTTCAGCAAATCACTGTAAGGCACCCTTGCCACAGGAAAGCAGAATTCAGGACTTGGGGGAGTATCGGCACCAGCCCTGGCGCCCTTCTGCATGCAGGTCACCAGGCTGCTGGGAATGGGCAACTGCACTGGGCTAGGAAGAACCAAGCCCTGGAGAAGTCAATACTCCCAGCCCCAAATCCCCACCCTCCTCCTCAGGGCGTCCCAATGCATCCCACTCCCCCTGCAGGAATAAAACACTGGGACCAGCCTGAAGATCCTGGTGGAGTCCAAAGTTCAACATGCTTCAAAGTCCAACAACATACACCTTTAGCAAATCCTATTCTGCTGTTCTCCAACCTCCAATTGCAGCCACATGCCTAGAAGAGTTAATAGCCCAGGGTCCCAGGAGCCCTGATTCTTCCAAGTTGTTTCTCCAACTTCAGGGTCAAAACCAGCCAATGTCATCCAAATGGAGGCAACACAAGATGAAAAACTGACCAGTGGTGCACACCTGTAATCCCAGCACTCTGGAGGCTGAGGCAGGAGGACTGCAAAAGTGCAAGGCCAGTCTGGGCTACATAGTGAGATCAGGCCAGCCTGAACTACAAGACCCTGTTATTATCCCACAATCCCAGCCAAAACCCTCCCAAGCCAAACTCTTAAGGCCTACTCACAACCTCAGCTACCAATCTGACCAAAACAATCCCCCTCCCCTGAAAGCCTGCCCTCTCCAGCACTCTATCCCAGAGTTCCTACCAGGCCCAGAGCAGCAGCTGCTGGTGGCACACTTATACTTGGGTTATCCTGGCAAATGCAGAAACTTCTACACCGCCCGAGTGTCAATTACTTCTCTGCAAAACACACATTTCCGATTTCTCGAGTTACCAACTACAGTGGCTCCAAGGCTCTGGCGTATAATCAATTTATGCAAATAATTAATTTCCATTCATCTGTTCCCCTCACCCTGCCCCTGTCAACAGATTATTTCAACAGTAGTGTCTCTCAAATGCACCCTCCCTTCCATTTCCAGTTAAATCCATTGCTCCCCCCCCCAACACCACCAGTATAGCAGCCCACTAGCTGACCTGTCTCCCAAAGCTATTTTCAATCACCCTTACAAGTACTCCTTCCCTGTAGCACTCTCCTGCGCCAAAACTTTTCGTGTCTCCCAGGACACAACAGACTGCAGTTCCCCAGACTGGTTTTCTAGGACTTGCACAATCTCAACTATTGTTCCTTTCCATCTACAGGAAACATTCAACAAGGCCAAGGCCACGCTCTTCGCCACTTTGTCGCCCACTTCCAGGCGCTCATCTGAGAGCTCCCTTCTCTGACAGCAACAGCACCTGTGTCTGCACCTCCCCCCCCTGTACAGTTCACCGCACCTTATCTGGAGGTCTGGCTGTCCATGCACCGGTCTTCCAGGGTTTGCATGCGATGACAAGTCCCTAAGGAAATCACTCTTGGTATCTTTGGGATTTGTTTTGTTTTGCAGTACTCGGATCAAACCCAGGCACTGCACACACTAGGCAAATGTGCTGCCACTGCACTATATTCCAGCTTCATTTACCTTTTCGCACCCTCCCCCTCACACACACACAATGGCTCCTCTGATCCTCCTCTTAAAGCCCTTTCCATCTGTTGCTTCTGTTGACTTTGAGTCTTCCCAGGGAGTCATCTCCCACATGCACACCTTACTTGAAAACTAAGCTGCCTTCCCCAAATTCAACTTTTCCTCTATCTGCTATGGCCCCTGGCCCTCACCAACTCAGGCAGCCCTAGCTCATTAATTTGAAGTTCAGCTCTTAATATCATTTCCACCTAACGGATAGCTTTCTGGGACCTGAGGTTCTTTGGGTACCTCTTGGCATCTCCCAGCAAGCCAGGCTGAGAACACAGAAGCTCCCAGAAGGACCAGTGGATGCAACATAATTACTCTGTCTCAAGGATCCTCCGGACTCGGAGGACTAGGAGGCCATCTGCACAACACCCCAGGAGGATGTCCCAAGACAGTCGATACCTGTTGAGCGCTCACTTTGAAGCAAACCGTGCCTGTCACACCGTCCTGCAAAGCGGGCGTGAACAAAGCAGAGGGCCTGCAGACTCCCCAGCGCCTGCCGGCTTGCACCGCAGGAGCATAGGCCAGGGGAGCCCTCCAGAGCCCCAGACAGACCTGGCCGCCTGCACACAGGAGGTGTGGTGGTGCCCAAAGCTGGACAGGTAGGCTCCTTTAGATCTCTCAGCCGGCCGCAAGGGAAAGCACAGATCTGAACTCCGAGGCAGGGAAGGAAAGGGTGCCTCTGGAATTGTTTGCACATGCCAAAACTCCTTGTCCAGGATCCCACCGGGCACCCTGATGCCCACAGAGCCACGGCCTGGTAGGGCCGAGTACACCGGGTGTGGGGGCCAGGCTGAAGGCACAGGGCCAGAGAGTGTAGTGGCCCAGCGGGCTTGAGAGAGGCGCAGGGCCAACCGGCCGGGTAGAGGGTGTGTCTCGGAGTGGACAGGAGCGCGCGGGCCGGCCGGCCGGAAAGGGCCGAGAAAGAGCTAGGATCCCTCGGTGAGGCGACTCCCGAGCCCCGCTCAAAGTTGGGAGGGGGCTCGGACGGAGCACCGGCGGCCGCGAGATAAACAAGGCGGCGCGGGAGAGGGCGGGCGGCCACCAATGCCCCCACCCCCCGGCCACCCGGCCCGCACAGCCACTGCCGCAGCACCCCCCCCAGCCCGCCCGCCCCCGCCTCCCCAATCCCGGTCCCGGCCCCGCGGGCGCGCACGGCGTGGGAAGCGCTCAGCACCCCCGGCCCGGCTGCAGCCCGGCCCCGCACAGCTCACCTCCCGCGCTCTGCTCCGGCTGCAGCCGGCGCCGCCCCGCCCGCCCGCGCCCTCCGCCCCCACCCCCGCCCCCCGGCGCGGCCGCTCGCTAGGCTGCCCGCCCTCCGCCGGGCTCAGTTCGCGCCCACCTGGCCGGCCTCCCTCTCTCCCTCCCTCCCTCCCCGGGACACAGCGCTCACGTACGCGGCCGCGGCCACAACCCGGCCCGGATCGCGCGCCCGGGAAGGGAGCCGCGGAGCTGCCCGCCCTCCCGCCTTGGAGACACGCCCCCCAGCCCCATTCCCCCACCCCCGCCCGGCGCCCCGGCCCGTGCGCCCACCCCGCCCCCACCCCACCTCCGCGCACCGGGAAGCGCGCTCTAAGTAGACAGTGGCGCTCAATAAGTGTCCGGGCCCTTCGTGCACATGCGCACTTGAGCCTGACCCACTGGTGACCCCCCCCTCTCCTC
>PVJA010040209.1:0-18627 GCA_004027025.1 Myocastor coypus | reverse complement strand
ATGGCTTTATATGTTATTGTATTGCTTCGGCTCAAAGGTGTTCTGCTTACTGATCTAAAGATAAGGGAATATGAATTGAGGCAAGGAGCTGTTATGTGGGGATTTATGCTGTGTTCGTGTTGCCATGCCAAGAGGATCAGTAGGCCCTTGAGGTATAATCTGAATTTTGAAGTGGGAGATTGAATTTACCTTTAGATACTCTCCTGTTTTGAATTGGACTGCTGAGAAATATTCTTTTAATTATACATGCATATAACAAAAATATACTCATTTTTGTTATAGGTTTATACCTATTTTTTGCTACAGGTTTTTTTTTTTTTTTAATTTTGTTTTGATGAGGCGTTTGCCTTCTCTACTGCTGGTGGAAATGCAGACCATTATGGAAATTAGTGTAGAGACCCCTTAAAGAATTAGGTATGGAAATCCCATTCAACCCAGCTATCCCCTACTAGGAATTTTCACAGAAGAACTGAAAACATCATATCATAGTGATGTTTGTCCACTTATGTCCATAGCAGCACAATTTGTGATAGTCAAATCATGGAAACAACCCAAATGCTCATCATCTGAAGACTGGTTGAAAAAGATGTGGTTTTTTTATACAATGGAATATTATTCAGCTATAAAGAATGATAAACCAGAAGACTTCATATATAAGTGGATGTATCTTTTAAGATATAAGTGAAATAAGCTAGACCTACACGTGTAAATATCATATAGTCTCCCTAGCGTAAGAACACAAAAGAAGATGTTAAAAACATTGGTGAGGAGTTTGTTTGTTTGTTTGTTTGGTGTCTCTCTACTTGGACTTAAACTCACTGTGTGGTCCAGGCTGGCCTCATACCCATGGCAATTTTCCTGCCTCATACTCCCAAGGGCTTGAGGTATAGGTATGGGCCATCACACCAGGCTACTCATTATTGTTTGAAAAACTATTTTCATATTTGTATATTACATGCTTTGTTGGTCCATATGACTTTTAGGGTTATTTTTAAATTTCATGAAAAATTTGGTTTGGATTCCTTTGATTATACTGAATCAATAGATTAATTTGCCCAATAATATAAAGAGTAATTTAGGGCAATATAAAGAGGAAGTGCCTGCCTGGCAAGTGCAAGGTCATGAGTTTGAACCCCAGTCCCACAAAATAAAACAAACAACAACAACAAAAGAGTAATTTAATTTGAAGGGCATCTATGAGTAAATTCTGTTGTTCTTCAGTGATTCTTCAGTATCTGTGGGGGGTCAATTATGGGATACCAACGTATTCTTGTATCTTGGGCTTCTTGGGCATCTTAGGTGTCTGTGAATGATCGGTACTATACAGTGACATGGAGTCTGCATGTAACCTATGCACCATCCTCATGTACACTTCAAGTCATGTGTCAAATATTTATAATGCCTAGTTCAATGTAAATTCTCAATTATTATTATATTGCATTGTTTATATAGGTGTTGTTAAAAACAAGATAAATCCTATCCATGTTCAACATTTTTGATTCACAGTTGATTGAGTGTGTGGATGAGAAATTAGTGAATATAGAAGGCTCAGTTTAGACCTATCTGTATTTATATAGTTGTGTAGATTTCTATATTCACGTAGATATTAAATAAGTACATAAGTGTATGTCCCATGCAATAACTTTCAGTATGAGTAACTCCCTGTGGATCAAGTATATCTTTGTTTTTTATTTGACAATAGGTACATGTTTAGATACATAAAATATTACAAAATAATTTTAGCATATGTTTGTCCCACGTAATACTTGAGACACAGTTATATGATAAAGATTGTCCTTATTTACTTGAAGTTCACATTTTATTTATTTATTTATTTATTTATTTTTTATTATGGCCTACTCAGCCTGCTCTGAGGGTGAGTCTGGCACGGCACGTGGTGCCGAGGACCAAACAGTGGTCCCTGTAGTTGCCTAAGCTTGCCTAAGCAGGTGCTTTAGAGCACTGAACCATCTTGCCAGCCCAGGAGTTCACATTTTAACTGGATACTTTCTAATTTTTATTTTCTAAACTTGGCATATTTAACTCAGAAAGAAATGACACCTTTAAAGTATTAAGTCACTATTTACACAAACATGCTATACTATACTTTGCTTTTAGAAAAAGAAAATGTGTTTCACTAAGTCATTAAGGGCATGTATGTTGTTTGTTTTGTCAAGTTTATTCCTAGTGACTTAAAATATTTACAGTTACTGTTAGTGCAATCTGTTGCTATTGATCTTTGTGTATTGATCTTATAATAAGCAACCTTCTTGAACTTCACTAATTCATACATAAAATTTCTTGAATTTATGTATTCACAGTAGTGTCCCTGAAGAAGAAACTCACATTTCTTTTTTTCTAATTCACGTCAATTTTATTTCTTTTTCTTTTTCTTCACTTTGCACCTCTGATACAATGCTAAATAAACGACTTAATAGCAGATATTCTTGTCTTTTTCTTAATTTAGAAAGAATATTTATAATCTAAACAAAATATTGATAGTCTTCAATAGACAGTTGCAATCAGACTTTTCTGTTTTACCTTGCTTAGATTTATAAATTACCATATATGAGCATACATGATAAAGTATTAAAAGTGCCTTCTGTATTTATACAGATCATCACATGGTTTTTCTCTTCATATTTGCTAATGTGATAATGACAGATTTCCCAACAGAAAATGTTCTACTGGTGTGGATGTGTACTCCCAGCACATATTCCCAAGAGTCATGGTTCACTTGGAGACACACACACACACACACACACACACACACACACACTCACACAAGCGTTAGTGGTCTTCCTTTGCTAATGGATTTTTCAAAGATATATCACGTGTGATGTCTGGTTATAAATTTTATTCTTCTACAGTATTATGTCTGATTCTGGAGTCAAAGCTACAGTAGCTTCAGAAAATTAGGTCACTAACAGTGATTTTCTTCTTTTTATACCTTTAAAATAGTTTATGTAACTTGAGGTTGATGTCTTCCTTGAAACATTAATTCTCATACTTCACTGTAAACTGTGAGACATATCTACCAGCCCCACACCAGAGGTTCTAATTAGATGGGATGAATCATTGTGCTAGAATCTGCAGGTTTGACAAGTTCTCAGGTGATGCTGGTGCTTTTGTTCTGAGAGTGAGACTTTAAGAATCACCTGCAGATTTGGTAAAATGTATTAATAAAATCTAATAAGTCTATGAGTTTTAAAGTAATGAATAGAATTTAAACTATTCATTACCTCATTCTATTTTTGTTATGGTTGGCATCTGTTTTGGCAAGTTATATTTCTCAAAGAAATGGCTGTTTGGGGGCTGGGGATTTAGTGGTAGAATGATATCCTAGCAAGTTGGAAGCCCTGGGTTTGGTCCTTAGCTCCAAAAAACAAACAAACAAACGAACAAGCAAGCAAAAAGTCCCTCAGAACTGGGGAAATGACTGTTTTGTCTGTTTTAATTGAAATTAATGGCCATTCAGAAAATTTCTTATAATGTTTCAAGGGGTTGGGGAGATAGCTCAGGGGCACAAGTGCTTTCCTGGCAAGTGCAAGATTATGAGTTCCAATCCTGGTTAGAGCCCTGAAAAAAAAAAAAGAAGGAAGGAAAGAAAATTACTTACAATGTTTTAAAATTGTAATGTAGTGTGCCTCTTTTTTGTTTTTATTTTTATGTACGTATTTGGTACCGGGTCTTGCTACGCAGCCCACTCTCACTGTGGTCCTGTTTTTGGTCTCTGCAGCGCTGGGTTACAGGTGCGCACCACCATGCCTGGCCGCATGCCTCTCATGTTAGTTCTCACGTTATTCATGTCAGACTTCTCCGGGATGTGGTGGAACTTATGTCCGTCTCTTCCCAGTGTGCAGACGGTGACACCTTGCTGCTGGAGGACACGTCAGAAACCTCCACAAAGAGGACCGTATTTCTCCCCAGAGAAACAACTGGCTTGCCGGTTTCTGCCTCTTCCTCTCCTCCTGCCGCCTCGTGGTTCTGTCTCCTCATCCTTCTGACTCATCGCCAACTTCTGTATTTTAATCATTTTTAAGTACTGATTGCTGGCTTATTTGATTATATCAGTTTTGCTTTTTATTAACTTATACTTACTTTTGGGTTTTTTTTTTTGTTGTTCTATTTCTATAATACTCTCTTTCTTAAAGTACTTCAAAGGATGATTTGCTTATTTCTTACTCGCTCTTACCTGGTATAGGTAATACAGGCACGTTAAGACTATATTCTCTCAAAAAACCACCTTAGCTACATGTTACAAGTTTTCTTACAGGCAGTTTAATTATCACTCATGATTATAACACAATTACTGTTCATTATTAATTTTTTCTTTGATTTACATAGAGTCCAGTTATTAATATGATCTCAGTTTACTTATACTTAGGTTATCATTTTTAAATTTTAGAGCAAGTTTTTAGAATGCAGGATATAAGTTTTCAAATTTTGGCAACTGTTGAAACTACTCGCTGGCGGCCTAGAATTTGGTCATCTTTCGAAACTATCTCATTCAAACTAGAAAAGAACATACATTTCCTAAATCCTCCCTAAATCGTTAATTTAGTTGCTCAAATATGCTTATCCTTGGAACTTCTACTAGTGCAAAATAAGTTGGAAGGAAATTCTGCAAGCTTTTAAGACACAGTCAGCATATGATCCTGTTAATAAGTAACATTCATGCTGTGCTATGGATGATGACATCATCGTGTGTGTGTGTGTGTGTGTGTGTGTGTGTGTGTGTGTGTGTGTGTGTATTTTTAGAGAAAGGTTTACAGAGTGTGCAGGATCTCACTACTATATCAGACTCATAGTGACCCACCTCTTTACATCCTCACAACAGCTGGGACTACAGGCACATGTGCCACCATGCCCAGTCTCAATTGCTGGCTCAGCATGCTCTGGGGATCAAATCCCAGGCCCCTGAGCCTGTTGCAGGTGCTTTAATCTGCTGAGCTATTTGGCTAGCCTCTCTAGATGATGAGAGCAGATATTTTATGTTCTGATTTAGCTATGTAGTCAAGTGCTACACTACACAGCTTTAACTCAAAGCGATCCTACTGTTTTCAGCCTCCCCACCGCTAAGATTGCAGGCATATGCCACCACACTCAGACTCAGTCACCAGCTGAGTGTACCTCAGGGCAGGGCCAGGCATTATGTGGTAACAGGGATCGAACCCTGGCCCTTGCACTTGCCTAAGCAGGTGCTTAGTGTGCTGAGCTATCTTGCCGGCTCTTCAACCAGAACAATTTTATGGTGCAAATAATTACAAAGAAAAACCTAGCTGGTGTTAATGGGCAAGAGATTTAAAAAGGGGTTAAGATTGGAACTAAATAAATATCAGATGCAAGGAATTTATTTTTGTCTTGTGATACTTGATGACAACAGATCTGCAAGACAGAATTAAGAAAGAATTGTCACTCATTGCCAAGAACAACAGTACATCTGGTCAGAACTGGCAGATATATAACACATTATAATTTACCAATTATGTAATGCATGTATATGCCAGAACAAAAATTTAAGGACATCAACTAATATTATATCTATATTGCTCACCACCAACTAAACTTAGAAGTAAAAATGTTCTGTAAACTACAGAACGGGACGATGCAGAAGTTGGAGAAAAACCTAATAGAAGTTGATCCAAGAAGAATGGTGATGAGGAAACTAGAAAAACAATGTATAAATCACTTTTAAAACTATGATCCACATATTCAAAAAGATAGAATAAACCATGAAATTATAAAAACTGGGTGCACAAGCATCTTACTTCAAGCTTCTAGAGATGACCTTACAATCAACAAACTAGGAACTTGGGAGGAAAAGATTAGATGTTTCTTTTTCTTTATTTTATTTTTTTAAAAGATTAGTAGGTTTTCAAACACAAACTATCTCCAGCAAAGCTCAGAAGGGAAAATGACTTTTAAAAATATTCTCCAAGAATCAGTGTTCAGGACCACAGTTTCTTATTAGTTAATATACACATAGTTGGAATTCCAGAGGAAAGGGATGAAGGAGGGGGTTTCTAAAATATTTGTAGACATAAGGGCTAAATGTTTTCTAAATTTGATAGAAACTATAAGCTCAGTAACCCAGGCAGTTCAATAAAATCATTAAGAAAATATATCAGATCATATTACAATCAAATTATTAAAAACCATGGAAAATCTTGATAGCAGTGAAAGATAAAATCACATTACAAAGAAAGATATTTAGGAGTAACAGTAGACTTCTATGAAGCTGCAAAACAGTGGAACTCTGTTTTGCACCAAGGGAAAATACAGTCAACCTGTAATTCTAAAGTCAATAAAAGTATGTTTCAAATGGCAAAGCAAAATATAACACTGTCAGACTAATAATGCTGAAACAATCATTGCCTGCAGATATGCACAAGAAATACTACAAGAAATTTATTCTGAAAGATAGGAAATGGTATCAGAAGGAAATTTTCAATTAAACTGCGAAATGAAAAGCACCTGAAAGAGTAAATAAATGGAAGACGGATAATCTTAATTTTAGCTGATCTTTTATTTTCTTTCTTTCTGTCTGTCTTTCTTTCTTTCTTTCTTTCTGTTTTTTTTTTTTTTTTTTTTTTTTTTTTTTTTTTTTTTTTTTTTTTTTTTTTTTTTTTTTTTTTTTTTTTTTTTTTTTTTTTTTTTTTTTTTTTTTTTTGTCTTTTTTGAGACAAGGTCTCATGCAGTTCAGGCTGGCCTTGAGCTCACTTTGTAGCCCAGGCTGGTCTTGAACTCACACTGATCCTCTTGCCTCAGCCTCCCAAGTGCTGGGATTATAGGCATGCACCACCAGGCCTGGCATGTTTTATTTTCTTTAATATGTATATAGAGACCAGTAATATCAGTGTGTTGTGATTTTTAAATTATTTGCAGAATGAAACGTGACAAAATGAAAGACTTATGTGTATGATCAAGGAAATGAGTGAAAAATAGATTTATGATTTTATGATTCTTAAGTAATAAGTTTAAAAATGTTGAAATTGGATTCGGAAGTTATTTATGAGCATCATAAACATACCAATCATGAAACAATGAAATAAAAATTGCGGGTAATATCAGAAAGTAAAATACAATAGTACTTTAGCCAGAGGAGGCAGAGACACGGAAAGAACTGCAAATGCTAGTGCCGTGACTGGAGTACTAAGTCCCCTGAAGGTTTATGTAACTGGGTCTTCATCTCCAAAGAAGCAAGGTTTGCAGATGGGGTCTAGAGAGGGGACTAGATCCGGAGCGCACCAAAGGTTTGACTAGGAGGTGAAGTGTAGTGAAGGAGGCAGGCCATAGGCGTGTGTCTTTGAGGGCTACATCTTTGGCTCCTCTCCTCTCGACCTGCTTTCTGGTGGCTCCCTGAGGAGCAGCCTTTCTCTTGGCACCCCTCCCCCCTGCTGGTTCTGCCCCTGAGCCAGCTGGCTATGGGCTGACACCCCTGTAACTGTGAGCCACAGATGACCTTTCTCCATTTGGAAAATATCAGGTATTTGTTAACAACTCCAGAATGCTAATGGTGAGATAGTTAGAAAGTGAATAGTAGAGTTCTAGGCTTAAATTTTACATATTGATGATTTTATTACATGTAACATGACTAACACAAAAATTCAAAAGCAGAGACCGTCAGGTGGGATTACTTAAAAAAAGACAGTTTAAATTCATGCTGTCTGAAAGATACTGGGTTTAAGTGGGAAGGAGTAGAAGAGCAAGAGCATGGGTCGAGATACACCCCGAGACAATGTGGTCCACATAAAGGCTGATAAAAACAATGGTTGGTTATCCTTTGCCTACACCCAAGAAGATGCAGCCAGGATAGGATTCATGCATACGGACAAACATCATGAAGTACTTTTCAAAACATCATCCAGCAAGTCTCCAGCTTCCCAACACTCGAGTTGAGAGCTTTCAGACATAGAAACAGATCTCATGTTATGAACATGTAAGATGCAAGAAAGATCACAGAACTAGCTCATGTGTCTGGTTATTTTAAGATAGCTGTAAAAGTAAAAAACAGTTTACAGCATTTCTCTGTGTGTTTGTTGTTTTATGCCTTTCATTGTACATCTGGGTCAAGACTCACTTTATTAGACCTCAAATGAGTCCAATTTATGACAGTTCTGAAGTGGAACCTATTGGTAAGAGAACAAGGAAAATGATAGCTGAGAAACGGGAACAAAACGAAGTGCTCTGAACCTCCACCCTTGGTTTAATGCCTTGCGCATTTTCAACCCATATAATAAGGGGGAATTGACAAGTCTGTTACATGACAATATTTATACAAGTTCACTCAAGGAAAAAATATGCAGTGTAAATATCCTTGTGTCTACTAAAGAAGTTGAAGTTGTAGTTATAAAACTTCCCACAAAGTTACCTCCAGGTATAGACCACTTACATACGAAATGCCAATAAATATTTTTTAAGTCACTTCCATAAGATTATTTCTTGCTCCCAGTTGAATCACCCTGAGGCTGGTTTTTATTGTCTGACTTCCTATCAGCATTTTGGTCTTACAATTCTCACAGAATTGTCCACAAATCTCTGGCTGGGGCCTTCTAGGCCTTCTTTAGCCTGCACTTCAAACCTCTCCAAACTGCTACAAACTAGTTCCAAAGGCTGTTGTACCATACAACACCTATTTTCTATATTAGTCCTACTTCCAGTTGCTGGGCAAAATGACAGACGCTTGCTATTTAAAGGAAGACAACTTTATCAGAGCTCACGGTTTTGGTGGTTTTGTCCATGGCAGACCTGTGGGAATTCCTTGATGGGGGAACGTGAGAAGCAAAACAGATCACTTCATGGCATCAGAGCAGAAAGACATCCCAGAGTGCAGAAGTCCGGGGACCCCGTGTGGATTCTAACTTCCACATTCCTGAGCTCTCAGACTCACCCCAGAGTATGCTTTACTAATCCCTTGGGTGGCTCGCAAGCCAATCAAGTGGAAAACTAAGTTTCATTGTCACAGAGGACTTTATCGTAAGATTTGAATATCTGGCTTGAGCTTTCCCCCTGCAGAATGACATGTGTACTCATAATGCCTACATGCTTCCAGTTGAGCAAAGGGATGAGTAGGAAGGCCGTAGGCAGCACGATTCCTGCCTGAGAGCTGAACCTAATAAGCGTTCAATGCTATTCTTCACTTTGTAGTTTGGGTTGGGTTGACAATTCGCCAAAAATTATGACTATGTTTTCAACTCCAGCTTGCCCATAGTATTAATCCAAAGTCCTTTTGTTCTGTTTAGGTTTAAGACAAAATAAATTTTTAGGAATGTTAAAATAAAAAGAACTTTGACTTTGGAAGTTCTGCTTGGGATCTTGATTCTGCCACTTAGAAACATAGCTTTTTTCTCTGGCTTTAGTTTCTTTTCCAGTAAACACAGGCTACATGACAAGGTATCCGAATTCTCTTCTTGGAGATGCTCTAAGCATCAGATAGATATCTCCCAAATTTTAGCATCAGAATTACCTGAAGAGTTTGCCAAGACTCTTGCCTCCTCTATTCAAGGCTTCTGGAGGAGCCAGATAACTTCCATTCCCAGCAAGTTCCCAGGGCCTGTGATAATGCTGCTCCTCAGACTATTTGAAGTTGTGGTAGCATAAATATCCAGAAATTACCTCATTGCAGTTCTGTTTTAAAACAGTAGATGATGTGTTTTTGGAGAAAGGCTAAACAGAAATATTCCAGTAAGGCTAAATGTTTTACAATAATTGAGAATAAAATAAGTGTAGAGACATTTGTGTCCAAAATCAGGTATTATTGCTTTATATTATTGCCTATATTCTCTTGATTGAAGTAGCACCTGGCTGGAGAATGAATGTGAATGGTGTATTTTATCCATTATACTGAATATCTCATTATGAAGCCTTTTGGGTTACATTTTGGGCCACAGACTCAGGGTCTTCCTCCTTCACAAATTCATAGTAAGTGAAGGATTCAGACTTACAAAGAAACCACTCCTATAAAACATCAAATAGAAGGTTATAATAGTTCTTAATGAAAAAGAGAATGGAACATACTCCTGATAATGCAATGGAGTTTGAGGGAGATATTATTCTATTTGGGAGAGTGAAGAATAAATAGATCTGGCGACCAGATTCTGGTGATATGCAAATGCTAGATTTAGGGAATCTATAAAAGACATGTGGGGATTTTTTTTTTTCATTTTAAAAGAAAACTGATCCATTTAGAACTACATTTTGAAGTACTCTGCTATTTGAAGTACATTACTTTTTAATCCATTGAGAATAATTAAGAAATAAGTGTGCCATAAAGAATATGCTGGGGTTGGGGAGATAGCTCCGAGGCACAAGTGCCTGCTGGGCAAGTGCAAGGTCATGAGTTTGAACCCTGGTCCCACAAAAAAATAAAATAAAAATAAAGAATATGCTTAGCCAACTATTGGTCATTCTAGCCAATATTCTCACTTTTAAATCTATTATTTTGACTTTAAAATTCTGTTCACTTTCTATTTTTATTAATAATAATTTTTTCCAAACTTTTGTGTACAAACACAATCAACTAGAAGACAGTGTCCCAATCAGACACTGGTCAAACCAAATCCACCACTGCTGTGATTTGGATGGGGATACACATGTCCCCGGGGCTCGGCCCTCCCCTTGGTGGTGGTGACAAGAGTGAATATGTGGACTGAGGACACAGCTCCGCGACGGAGCACTTGCTTGGCATGCACAAGGCTTGGTATTAAATCTCCATCACCACCTGTCTTAGTTACGTTTTGCTAGTTGCTGAGACAAATACTGGACACACAAGCTTAGGGGAGGAAAGGTTTATTTAGCTCATAGTTACTGGAGGTTTCAAGATGCTGCCCCCGCTTTATAGGGTCTAGAGGAGAGGCTGGGGCGCTGCCGTGTCCAGAAGGATTCACTCCATTACCTCCGAGAGGCCGCTGCCTGTGGGGGGGCAGGGGACCTCTGACAGTGCCTGCTGTCAGTTTAAAAGTTCCCGCCTCTCTTGGCCACGCCCCTCAAGCCACGCCCCGGTCCTTTGGCCACGGCCCTCAAGCCCTATGATTTACTTAAGGCTTTGGGGGGACAACTAGATACAAACCATAACACTACCCAAGGAAAAAGTGGTAGAAGCTTAAGTGGGGTCCTCTGAGACATTAATTAGGTCATTAGAATTGCTGCCTTTAGCAGAAATTCATTCAGTGTTTCTGGGACCCAGTATCTCAAGAAAAGATTATTTTGAAAAGCAAGCCCTGCCCTGCACCTCCGGCTTTTTGACTCACTCTGTGGTCTCTCCCTAGCCCTCACTCCTGCCGGTGTGTTGCACTGTATCAGGAAGCCCTCACTACAGCCAGTACCATACTACTGTGACATTCAGCCTCACAATGTATGCACTACATAAACTTCTTCGTAAGTTATCCACCCTCAACTATTTTGTGATAGCAATAGAAAATTGGCTAATAGAAAAAATAGGATGAAAAATATTAAAAATTAGTACAAGTTGTCATGATTTTAGGTTGAAACTATACCATCCTATGAATTACATGTGGATATTATTTTTCTGCCCTCTTTAAAATTTTAAGTTCTAGAGCACAAAGATTTCACCAGATCCGTGCAACACACTTATGAGTTTTATTCTTTCACTCTAATTCTTTGCTTACACTGATATTATAACAGATGTAATATTTATAATGATTGCTAAGATTTTTTGAATGACTTCCATGTGTACTGTACATAGTGTACACTTTCTGGAATAATTCCAACAACTTCAGAATGTCATTCATAGTAACTATCACTTAAACAAGTAATGTGAACAGTATGACAGATGTCTGTGTCACCGTACCATGAAGACTTTGGCCACATCACCTATTTTCATTTGAACTATTTTATTTTGACCTGAGAAGTGGATTTACTACAAATATGATAATGTAATTGTACCTTTTTATTTGTCTCTTATTAACAAGTAGAATAGGAGAGCTAACCCAGTGAGGACTACGTGCTACTGGTTGGCTGTGTGTACTCAGATATACTTACTGAAGATGCTTCAGAAAAGTAAAGGACAATGAAGTACACTAAAACCTAGAATCTTTAACATACGATCATGGCTATTGGACGGATATGCTTTGTATGTGTCCCCAAAAAGTTCTTATATTGACATTTGATCTACATTACGAGGCACTGAGAGACTGGAAATTCAATTAGTGTGTTTAGGGTGGAACCTTTAGGGGGTCATTAGGAATAGGAAAGACATCAGGGTGTGGCCTGTCGTGGAATATTTATAAAAAGAGAGACTGATCAGAACACACACACACACACACACACACACACACACACACACACGTACACACTTGTGCTTACATGCTTGCTGTCTGTATCTGGGAGGGGGACAAGTGCTAATTTATGACTGCTGGCAAGGAAGTTATTACCAGATATAGCCTCCTGGGCAAGATCTAGCAGCCAAAAGAAACCATAAATCTCTTTTCTGTATAAAGTAGTCTTTCTGAGGTATCTCAAGAGAATCAGCAGAACAGTCATACGGTCAGAGAGGCAAAATGAGAAAGGTTTGTAGTAACCAGTCAAGACTTCGTGCGCAGATTTAATCTCTAATCCAGAACATGAAGGAGACCTTCGGTACCAAATAGAAGGATGAGCTCAGTTAACTTCAAATAAAAGGGTGTTGCTGTGGCCCCGAGCCCTGTCATCCCTTCCCTTCTTCAGGATCGCCTGACCTTCCAGTGCACTGATTGTCTCAGTGACATTGTCTGCTCCTCACAGTCATGTTCTCATAACTCTTCCTTCCGAAAATGTTCAGAACTTGAACCCATGCTGATTTCTCAGACACCTGCCCTTTATGGGCCTGTTTCAGCTTGATGGCTATAGCACACAAATAAAGGTTAGGAGGGCTGGCCAAATAGCTAAGGGGATTAAAGCACCTGCAAGCAGGTACAGCAACCGGGGAGTTCAATCCCTGCACCAGCTCCACCCCTGAGGCACACAGAGACAGCAACTGAGACTGGGAATGCTGGTGTGAACCTGTAATTCTGGCTCTTGAGAGGCTGTAAACAGGCATATCACTACGAGTCCAATCTAGTAGTGAGACCCTGAACACCGTATAGACCCTCCCCCTAAAAAAAAAAAAAAAAAAAAAAGATTAATGGTTACAACTTTTTTGTCACTGTCTCTTGCAGGAGGTGGGTCTATTGGCCTTTTCTTGGATGTTGCCTGATATAAAACAGTTTTGAGCAAAAGAGAATAGCAGAGGGGACAACCTCAGATCCAGGCCTTGTTGGTATGAGATTGGTCCTTCTTGTGTCTCAGTTTCATAAACTCCTGAGGCTCAGAATAAAAATTCTGGCCCTACTGCTGGAGACCCTGCACAGAGTGGCCTCAAAGTCTGCGGACAGAGCCACAGGTTCCGGCAGAGTGCTCTTCCTGGGGAGCTTTGGTAAGCAAGTATATTATATGATTTGTGTCAGTGCCGAAAGAAACGATGAGAAGACCCGATGAATGTAGCTTCAGAGCACTCACCGAGATTTTTCTTCCTCTGTGAGCCCAGAGCCTCAGAAGACTCTTCTTTTTATTCAGGATTAAAAAAAAAAAAAAAAACGGCTAAGGAGTATACATCACTGCTTTAATAGATACAGCATATTCCAGACATGTAGCACACGCAAATGCTAACTGATAATACTTTAAGCAGGGACAACCATTGGTGCCATGTATCGATTAAACAAAGAACCGGGCACCCATGGGATGAGCCCTTGTCCATAACCTTGAGCCCCAGGTTTCTGAGACTCCCAAGCAACAAAAAGCAGCCTTCCCTGGGCTCTGTCCATAATTCAAGGACAGGGCACCCGCAGGAGGAGCTGCCACCTGCAACTCCAAGTCCCAGCTTTCCGGGAGTCCTGAACAACAGAAGGCAGCCCTCCCCGGGCTCCATCCATATCTCCCCGCATCTAGACACCACTCGCTTTCATTCCTATCTCTACATTACAACAAGGTGACCCCATCATGGACTCTCAACTCCAGACCACCTTCCAAGGGACTACCAGTGACAAGGCATCTTGTAGAGCTCAGTGATTGCGCAGCGGAGTATGACCAGTTTCCTAGCCTACAAAATGATGGTGTGGATCAAAATGGTTATTGTTCTGCGTGGTGAAGTCTGGGGGTATTGTGTACACAGCATTAGATGCCGCATATTCTGAGACAGAGAGACTTTCCCCCCACCAGATGGTGCTTAGCTGTTCACACGCTCTCTGTTTCCGGACATGAAGAGTCTCCGTCACACTGCACTGCTGCACCGCTTCTTAGGTGTCTGACGGTTTCCTGCCTGGATTCTGGCTGCCACCGTCCCTATCCCAGCAGCCACACTCCCACCAAGTCTCTCTTATTCATATGTACGTCCTTTCCTACCCGCTTGCACCTGTTCAGTGTTCACAAGCACACTTTTTTGTATATAAATTTCTTTCTGTGGTTATGTTACTCCCCATTATGCCTGGGAATAGTATATGTTTCTCTACTGATGCTTTCCTCTCTGGCAATTTATTTTTATTATGGGTCAGTTTTTGCACGCTGAGTAACCTTCCGTTTCTGCATTTCTGTTGCTGCCTGTGGCTAACTTATTTCACTCTTTTCTGGAAGTCACAGAGACCAGTGGATTAGAGCACAGACAACTGGCCCTAGAAGCCTCAAGGCAACTTTTAGTTCTGTTACTTATTGTGAGAGCATCTCAATGTTGTTGCAGATTTTTTCATATAAAACGTGTAGCTAAAATATAGTACTATTCCCTTGCCTCCATCCATAATTCCATTTTCCATAGTTTCACTTATCACAGCCAGTTCTCACAATACTAAATGGGAAATTGTAGAACTTAAACAGTTCCTAAGGCTTAAATTGCACGCTGTCATGAGTGGTGTGCTAACTCTTATGGCATTTTCTTTTGCCCTGCCTTAGACACAGTGGCCTGTTGGGCCTGCACACGTGTACTGTGCACTGTACTTGACTGCTTGTCACTCAGTGGCCATCTCCAGCTAGCACTCAACCGCCTCAGCAGAACCACACTTATGTTTACATAGCACTTATTTTTCTTCATAGTAGCCCCTGAGCTCAAGAGCAGTGATACAGACAATATGGGTATGCCAAAGAGAAGCCATGAGGTGCTTCTTTTACACCCAAAGGTAAAAGTGTAGTTGCATACATGGTATGGTTTGTGTCTAGTTGTCCCCTCAAAGCCTCATGCAGTCATGGGGTGGAGACTTCTAGAGTTTGAGATTAACTCATGATCCACTAGGATTGTGGGTGATCCACTGGGATTAGAGGTCTTTGTCTTTTAAATTTTATTTATATATTTTCTTGTTTCAGAACTTTTGTTTGTTTGTTTGTTTGTTTATTTATTTTTATGGCCGGCTCAGCCTGCCCTGAGGGCAGGGCTGGCGCAGCATGTGGTACTGGGGATCGAACCGTGGTCCCTGCAGCCACCTGTAGGCACTTTAGACCACTGAGCCATCCTGCTGGGCCCCCGGGATTAGAGGTCTTAATACTGCTCAGATTATGAGTGTGAGTGCTACATTCAACCTGAGACCTGAGAGTCTGAATGCAATAGAAGAGAGACAGAGAGACAGAGTTTCTCTTGGTTGCAATTGTTGCTGTTCGGCTGCCACCATGAACTGCTGCTCTCTACCATGTGCCAGTCTGCCTTGGAGCCAGCCAAGTATGGACTGAAACCACCTGTAACTGTGAGCTAAGTAAACCTTTCCTTCCTTCAGTTTGGGTGTCTGGTATTTGTCCCAGTAACAAGAGAAGAGTAACTGAGACAATACAGTACCATGAGAGGGAGAACATTCTCACAACATTTATTATTGCATATGTTAATATTTTTTCTAAAAACTGATAATTTTTCTATTTTATTATTATTGTTAATCTCTTCCTGTCTGATTCATAGAATAATTCATCCTAGATGTGTACATGTAGAAAAAACCACGGTGTATACTGGCTCAGGACTATCCCCAAATAGAGAATCCACTGAAGGGACTTGATCAGACCTCTTCTTCCTGGACAACGACCATGGCTGTGCTCCATAGAGTTTATGTGTGGATAAACCAGTAAGCATGAAAGTAATGAAGAAACATATCTATATACATTTCCATGTGGTCCAGTGTGCACATGTATGAATGAGAGTGTCAGAACAATATTTAGTCCCCAAGCTGCACACATTACTGTACATTCTGATTGTAAATATTGCCTTGGCCCCTATTTGTCCCCTCTCCTCACATTGTCCTGGAAAGGAGCCGAAACACAAATCATGGTGCAGTATTATTTGCATAAATGGACAGATCCCAGATCCCAATATTGTCATTATCGATTTGAAGAGACTCGTTGATTGAGATACCTTTCTCTCTCTTAAAATAGTCAACTGCCAAATAATCACGCTTATAGAGACATTGACTTCTTAACATTTCTCTACTAAGGTATGATCTATAAAGAAATGCCCTAGCCGGGCGTGGTGGCTCACACCTGTAATCCCAGCACTGGGGAGGCTGAGGCAGGAGTATTGGTGCGAGTTCGAGACCAGCCTGGGCTACAAAAGTGAGCTCAGGACCAGCCTCAACTGCATAGCGAGACCCTGTCTCAAAAAGACAAAAAAAAAGAAAAAGAAACTCCTTACCTCCTTATCCAGACTTTGTTCAAGGATGAATTTGAGATTTCTTTTATTTATTTATTTATTTATTTATTTATTTATTTATTTATTTATTTATTTTTTGATGACACATGTAGTGAGTAAGACTCCCAGATTCTTATGAGCAACAGCTCTGGTGGTCACTGAAGAGTGTGCACCTTCTGGCAGAAAGCCTCCAAGCTTACCATTTTGTCTTCTGTTTAAGACGGTATTGTCTTGGATAGAGTCATAGGCCGGTGATTTAAAAAGGAAGCATTTCAGGGAGGACTAGGTTTAGCAGGACTGGAGCACAAACGTCAGCTTCTCTGTCACAAGATTCACCTATGTGTTTGTCCCAGGGTAGGGGAGAAGCAGTGGGGCTTTTATACTTGGCCTCACCCAATAGTTGGTCAGGGGCTGAGGCCCCGAAGGCAGGAACATTCCTAGGAACTTTCAACTTGTTTGCTCCAAGATTTCAGGCAACACAACTGTAGACATTTTTCATGAGGCCAGAAAAGTGCAGAGGACGACTTGTGTGTGGTAAACCCAATCCAAACAGCCTGGGCAGAACGCAGAACGTACCAGCCCTAAGGACACTAGCATGCAAGGAAGGAGATTAAAGATATCACAGAAATAAAATCAGCACCTGTTCAAATTTGCTTTTAAAAATAAGTCCCTTGAGGTGTCTGATCCTTAGTGCACAGCTAGCTGGTGGCATGCTCCGTGTCTGGGGACTACTGTGTGTTTGGTGTCACAAGGCATGACGCATATGCAGTGACTTAGGTGCTATGTCAAGTTTTTAGAATAGTAACACTGCGTATCTAGGACTTAAAGCAGGCTGGTTTTCCTTGTGTTATGATTGTCCTTGCAAGTTGTCATAAGTAACAATGAGGTAAAAAAATAAAATAAAATAAAAAGGAGTCATTCCAAGACTAAAACACATCAAAGGTTTGCTAAACTTTTCAGGTCATGGAGATTTCTAAATGAGGTGGCCATAGCTAAGGTCTGACTTTATTAGGTTTTTGAAAGTGAGCCATGCCACTACAAAGACACCAAGTGGAGAGGCCAGGGATATAGCTCAGCAGTATAAGTACCTGCCTGGCAAGCCCAAGGTTCCGAAGTTTGATTCCAAGTACTAAATAAATAAATAAATAAAAAATCAGTGGCGTGGCCATCTTTTAGTGATTCTCTGATTTCAAAGGTTTTCAGTGGACCTCTAAATCTAATCCCAGCAAAGCCTTTCCTTGGCTCATTTCTGAAGCACAGAGAAGGGCAGGAGAGGGCAAGGCATGACTATATGGGGTGGCAAAGGTTGACGTGGCAGCTACAGTGTCCCTTGTCCGAGTCCATTGCCTCTGGGGTTCTCCTCTACCAAGAGCAAAAGAAATCAGTACTGAATTTTGGAAACCTGCTATGCAAATTCAGAATTTTAATGTCTACATTAACTTCTATGGTGCTGTATACGAAGTGGTTCAGCCGACGTAGCCGAGCAGCTGTACTCAGCATTGGCATCCTAGTGTGCATGATGCACACGTCTTCTTGAGCGGTGTGAAAGTTATTAGCGCATCTCGAGAGGGTACCTCTTGGAAAATGTGTGCAGCACAACACCAGTGCTTTCTGAGCACTGTCCTTTCTTCCCTCATTCTTGTTCTCTTTCCTGTTCTGTCTGTCCATCCATCTGTTTTAGAGAGGGAAGGGGCACGAAGAGTCAGAGTGGGAGGAAAGGAGGAGAGAGACAGAGAGAGACAGAGAGACAGAGACAGAGAGAGAGACAGAGAGAGGGAGAGACAGAAACAGACCGAGAGACAGAGATAGAGACAGAGAGAGAGAAAGAGAGAGAGGGGGAGAAAGACAGAGAGGGAGAGAGATAGAGACAGAGAGACACAGAGAGACAGAGAGAGAGACAAAGAGAGGGAGAGAGAGACAGAGAGGGAGAGAGAGACAGAGAGGGAGAGAGAGACAGAGACAGAGAGAGACAGAGAGAGACAAAGAGAGGGAGAGAGAGA
>PVJA010040208.1:0-11810 GCA_004027025.1 Myocastor coypus | reverse complement strand
AGCCATCCTGCCGGGCCCCTCTCCAGGAATGTTTTCTAGCAACATAGTCTCTAAGTGTATTCTTGCTATTCATAGTACCAGTTCTACAAGTCATACTTGGTTGAATCCTTATTGTGTCTGCCTTGGCACTATGCTATCCTATGCCAGCACTCACACTGCTTTAATAATTCTTTCTTTAAAAACAAAACAACAAAAGATCTTTATATTTACCAAGGTATTTCTGTTCACCATTTACTCTTTTAAGATTATTTGGCAAGTTTTGGGACCTATTCCAAACAAAGTTTAGAACCACTTTTCAGAGTCAAAAAGAGAACACAGAGAGGAAGAAGAGAGGGAGGGTGGGGAGAAAAGTGCAACGTAGACTCTGGATTGACAGTGAAATTTGCATCTATTTATTGAGAGCTGCACATGGAAACTTTACAACACGTTTCTTCTTTCCAGGAGCCAAGAATTTCTCTCTATTTATTTAGGTCTTTCAAAGGGTTTTCATTTTTTTCAAAATATTTTGTAATTTTCTCACAATTTTTTGGAATGTACTTGAAAAGTTTTGAAACTACTATGAGTCTTCTGTTTTTAAAATAAAAGTTTCAGCTGGTATGTATAAATATAACTGTGTTTTCTAAATTCTTCTTATGCATTCTAATACTTAAAAAAAAAAAATCCCGGTGGCCTCTATGTAGATTATTTAAGTTGTTTGGAATGCATAATCATGTTACATGCAAATAGTGAGATTTAAGCTTTCAAATTTTCAATGTCAGATAGAAAGCACAACTTCTCAGCTCTTCTAAACTTTTGCTTGGAACACACACCTCTAACAGCAACCACAGTGAAATAGATTCATGGGAGAAACCCCCCATACTGTATTTATTTAGTCAAACATGGATGTGATTGAAAGCTTCCAACAGGCTTTGGAGCAGGCTCAGGAGCTCTGTTCTCAAGTATAGGACAGATGAGCCATGGGTAGAGGTGAAGAAGTGGAATTTAACCATGAGTTTGATCTGATGCTGCAGACTGTGGGGCAGCCATGTCCGTGTCAGTCCTTCTCGGACTCTAGGTAGCATTAGGTCCGGACTCCTCTGGAAGGAAGCTCTGGTAGAGAGAAGGGAGAGAGTGGCCTTGCTGGGTTTTATGGCTGGCTCTGAGGATGAGGCTGGGGTTTCCATTGCCATCCTTTGGGAAGAGGGATGCTAACTTCTGTAGCCCACAAGGAGAGGGGGTTACCTTTCTGTTTGAGGCCTCCTGTAGCTCAAAAGAGCAGTCTGATGAAGTGCACTTCAGGCATCATGTTCTCAGGCCAATCACCAATCATTAGACACCTTTCTCTGTCAGACTGTCTGGGTAGCATTTCTGCTAAAATTGGAAATAAACACTGTTTGTGGTTAGCATAGTTTGTCTCTTTCATGCTTCTGAGGAACTACTTCCCACATGTCGTCCCCAAGGCTAATGTTTGTTCTCAGTCTGGCATATCCACCACTCGATTTCTAATATGTTAAAAGTTTCTGTCAAGCCTAGATGTTATTATAGATATAGACATAGATATAGATATAGATATAGATATAGGTATAGATATAGATAGATTTAGATATAGATATAGATATAGATATAGATATAGATATAGATATAGATATAGATATAGATTTTTTAAATTTATTTTGAGGGACTAGGGTTCAAACTCACGACCTTACACTTGCCAGGCGGGCACTTGTGCCATGGGGCTATCTCCCCAGCTCTAGATATTATTTTTATGGGACAGTGGATGACACTACTGTTAACTAAAGAAACACTGCTGTACAACCACTGCAGATAGGTTACTCACTCTGCATTCCTGAAAAGCTGCTGGATGGTAACTTCCTACATCTGATCGCCAGCCTTTCTCTGAGACTGCAACCCTTCCCTGCTTGCTATTTCCCACTTCAGTCTGAATTCGGAGCCCAGAAGCATAATTTGTTCACACTCTGCTTCCGGCTTGTTAGGCAACTGCACGCCAACGCAAGGCTGGCCTCCCTGCTGTTTTCCACTCCCTTCAAGGAACACCCCCCCCCCTCTGTGGGGTAGGGCCATCTTCAGAGTGCATCCCTCTGACACCCACGAGTCCTCAGATCCACCTGCTCATATCCACGCAACACTCAGTTTCTCCCTCTCTCCTCAGCTGCCCTGTCCTGAATACTAAGCATCTACTCACAGAGCCTGGGGAGATACACTCCAGTTTCTCTTCATTTTGATGTTTCACTCACATATCTGGCACCAGCCACAGAACCCAGAAGCTTGTGAGAAACGCTGTCACTGTCCCCTGCTTCCCTGTCAGCCCGGACTCCTCTTAGATGTATGGATCACTTTTAAACCGAGCCAAGAAAGGAATACTGAGATATAAAAAGTTCTAGTGGTTATGGAAACCAGACCAGTCCATCAGCTAATCTAGATGTTCCACCACAACTGACCTTTGAAAGGAGATGAATCATTACCAACTCCATACGATAAATTAAGTTGAATTGCTACCAGGTTTAATCCTCTGTAAAGTAAGCATATGCAGAAAGGATGATTACCTCATTTCTGTCAAAGAGAACAAAGTTCAGAAAGATGATGTAGACTCTTGAGAGGTGAAGTAATGTTTGAAGAGGCTGTACATGTAAACGGTGTTCTTTTACACAACGCCAGTCACACAGTGAGCTCCTAAGCACCCAGAAGGGACGAAGAGCAATGCTGAAGCCTAATCCCAAACCCATCCCTAAGACCCAGGCCTGCCTGGGCCCGACTCAAGGCTCTTTAGAAAGACAGACAGTACCTGTCCTAGGATGCATAAACCACAGGATCCACCAACCCTGGTCCAAATGGGGAAAGAACAGAGCCTGGGAGTTGAAGAATGGTGGAAGAAGTAGAGCAGTATTTGAAATTAATTTTGCTTCTCAGAGTAGGAGTTTGCATGCTTAGATCTGTGCCCACATATCTATGATTCGAAAGTACAGAAGCAGTGTTTCTGGACACATTTCATATTACCTACTATTAATTTATTTTAGATGTCAGAACTATCATACAATTATAGACTCTTAGTTCATTAGCATCGTTTTACTTTTGCCCCAAAATGCAGCTTGTATAATTCAGTGCTGAGCCTTCTGTATCTGTTTGTGTAACTCCTTCCAAAGCGTGTATTAATGATGTATATTGTGATGCAAAACAGCCGGTATTAATTTAAATATGAGTACAATTATTGCATGTGCTCTAAATTTCTGGGGAGCGTGAATGGAAAATATGCTAACATAACCAATTAAATTTATTTTAAAATCTGGCCCACCCCTCCATGCCTAGTGTAAGGCAGCTCGCAGTTTCTTATTCTCAGCCCAGTTGATGCAGAGATGGGTGAGCATGTCCAGAAGGGCTATAACAGTGAGGTCTTGTGGAAATGGTGCAGACAGCCGGCCATGGTGCTACATGGCCAAACTGAGGGCTGTCAGAGGATCTGTCCCTTCAGGAGTGTAAGTTAAAGAGAGGCCTTGTGGTCAGGGTGGGCCGGGCTCTGAGGAGCAAGGCGAGTGAGCTTTGGAGGCAGAGCCTTCATACCGCTGATTCAGTAAGGCAGAATCTCAGACTCAAAAGACATATATTTATTTATTTATTTATTTACTTATTTATTTATTATTTCAGAACTTTTATTTGTTTATTTACTCATTTTTATGGCCGGCTCAGCCTGCCCCGAGGACAGGGCTGGCGCAGCATGTGGTGCCGGGGATTGAACCAAGGTCCCTGAAGCTGCCCAAGCTTTCCCAAACAGGCGCTTTAGACCACTGAGCCATCCCGCCAGGCCCAAAAAGCCATATTTTTTAAAGCATAAATATTTTCTTTCTTTCTTTCTTTCTTTCTTTCTTTCTTTCTTTCTTTCTTTCTTTCTTTATTTCTCTCTTTCAGTCATTCTTTTTTGTCTTATTTATATATTTTTGTGGAACCAGGGTTTGAACTCATGACCTTGCACTTGCCAGGCAGGCAATTGTGCCACAGAGCTATCGTCCCAGCCCCTCTTTAATTTTTTTGTGCAATAATTAATACATTACATATTTTTGTCATGGTTCAATTCCACTTCTTCACCTCTACCCTTGGCTCATCAGTCCTGTGCTTGAGAACAGAGCTCCTGAGCCTGCTCCAAAGCCTGTTGGAAGCTTTCATGTCACATCCATGTTTGACTAAATAAATACAGTATGGGGGATTTCTCCCATGAATCTATTTCACTGTGGTTGCTGTTTAGAGGTGTGTTAGTGAGCCCTGAAGCGGTGCTCCTCATAGTGGCAGGGATATTAAAGTTCAGTGTCTAGGTTCATGGGCACCCACCATTCCCTTCATCTCTGCTCGCTGTTTTGAAATATTCTACTTTCTGTTTTTAGCAGTGAAATGAAATATTCCCAGGGTTATAATTGTTTTCCAGTGTGCCTTTTCTCATGTTATTTGATTGCTAAAGATTTTCTGTAAAAGGAAAGATATTTAGTGAATACAATTCAGTGTGTTTTCCTGCTAGTTTTAATCTTTTCGTGCATAATTTGAAGGGTTAGGTGAGGGAAAAATGGAAATGGAACTCATCTGACCGTGAAAGATTTGCACACTCTGAATACAACTTAAATTTCATTGTTGCTTTTAAATTACAGAACCAAATACCTGGGTATATCCATATTGCATTTATAGCATTTTATGTCTTTATAGCTACAGCTAATGTTTGCTTAAGAATCACAATTGTAATTCAGGATGAGCAAGAAGATAATTTCATAAGGAAAAATAGAACATATGTAAGTGTTGTGTGGGAAAAGCTTTTATTTTTAGCTCCCACTCCCAAATCATTCTTGAGTGTCCTGACATGTCTCCAAACATCATTAGAATTGGCTGCATTGTGGAGCATGTTATAGTCCTGCAGGAGACTAGCTGATGGCTGAGGGCCAGGCTGTGGGCCACCCACCACCTGCTGAAGTGGAATGTGGGCCCTGGTCTCGCCCTCCGTCTTCTCACATGCGGGCTTCTTCCCGTGCAGAGTTGTAACAAATGGCACCGCAGAATCTGATCCAATAAACTATAACTAAGTTTTTGAGTTATCCTGAAATATTTTCTCCAAAACTAAAATCGGATATTTTGAAAATTTTTAGGATAACATATTTCTATCTTTATGTAAACCATTAAAATCTTTATGTAAACCATTAAAATGTTCGGATATAATTTTTTTTTTCTTTCATTTTTTGTGTTTGGTACAGGATCTCACAAGCTTGGGCTCATACTGACTCTCATGTTTTCAGCCTCCCCAGTGCTGGGATTATAGGCATGTGCCAACAAACCCAGACTTGCTTACTAACCTCAGCCTTCCCCAGGGGCAAGGCCAGCACTGCATGCAGGACTCGGATCAAACCCTGGTCCCTGCACTTGCCAAAGCAGGCTCTTAGTCCACTGAGCTATCTCACTGGCCCTTGTGTTCAAATTTAAAGGACAATTGCATATTAATGGTTCGCAAATGCCAAAGAGATGTATCTGGAATTTAGACCTGGGCTCTGTCCATTCACCCTCCTTCCATTATGAAGCGCTCCTCATCAAAGAGAAGAGACAGGGGCCTGGCGGGATGGCTCAGTGGTCTAAAGTGCCTGCTTGGGAAAGCTTGGGCGGCTTCAGGGACCTCGGTTTGATCCCCAGCAACACATGCTGTGCCAGCCCTGCCCTCGGAGTGGGCTGAGCCAGCCATAAAAATGAGTGAATAAAGAAACAAAGGTTCTGAAACAAGAAAATAAATAAATAAATATTTTTTTTTAAGAAAGTGAAGAGACATACAAGGTAAAGCTGTGCATCAAACATCACACAGAATCCGCCAATGAATAAGCCGCATCCATATGAGTTTATTGACCAATAAATAACACTCTCCTATCCTTAGGATTTAGAATCTCAGACCAAGAGGCTCTTAGGGTTAAAATGAGCTGACTATGCAAAACTAACAAGGTTTTCATGTTATAACTATAGGCTACCAGTGTATATACTCAATAAACATTAATTACTCGCTTAAAAATCTCAATAGACATTTGCAGGACAAATATAGTGTTACAGTTATCATCAACTGAACATTTTAATTAGTTAATTATTAATAATTAATGAGATTAAATCTGGGGCCTTTGCACTAAGCTACATACCCAGCCCTTTATTCTAACTTTTTTGGGGTGTGTTGTTTTAAGACGAGGTCTTATAATGCTGCTTGGCATGGGCTTGAATTTCTGATCCTCTTTGCTCAGATTCCGACTGTATCTGGACCACACCCTGTTTCACCATGCTGAGCTGACCTGAGCCTTTCCTCTATGCCAAGCCCTGTTCTTTGGTGACTCTTCGCGATTATTTTCCTTTGTTATGGTCTACAGTAGGAATGTTATGGTCCACGCACCCCAAGACTCGTGCGACACTGCTGAAGTTTAGCCAGCCAATCTGTAGAGCTGTTCCTGTGCGAGCATCCTGCTTCCAGTGCGTGCCTGCTCAGAACACTGCACAGCTCGCCTCAACATGCTCTTTTCTGCGTTTGCACCTGTGCCTACAACTCTCTGGGTTACTATCTTTATTCGCAAACTGAACAGGAATTGGTGACAGGCATAAGGACTTTTTGGGGAAAGGGGCTTTATTTGCTCAGCTGACTGAGCAAGACCTTCCACCTGTGCTTCCTTACCTGCCAGAGCATTGCTATCCTGAATCTTCTTCCTGCCCAAAAAGGTTTTCCACAGAACAAAAAAGAAGGTGTTTGAATGCTATGCAGATTTAAGGAGTGCTAAGGACAGTGCCTTCAGTATTCTCTATAATAGCACTCATTGAGGGCCAGCCAGATAGCTCAGCAAATTAAAGCACCTGCTTGGCCAGACACAGGGACCAAGTTTGATCTCTGGGTACCCTGCCAGCCCCACCCCTGGGGCGTGCTGAGGCAGGGATAGAGACTGGGCGTGGTGGCATGTGCCTATAAACCAATGCTTGGGAGGCTAAAGTGTGTACTCAGTGTTTCTTTCTCTGCCATCTGTGACTGGGGCAGGTGAGTCCCTTTACTGATCTTTCAACATTTTCCAATTTAGAAATCTGTCCCATTTCTACATAGAGTCTGAGTCTCTGAGACTGCACTCCAGTTATGTAGCTTAACTGGATAATTTTCAGTTGAGCTCTATGATCAGAGATGTGAAAGGCAATGGAGATAAACGATGGGTAAGATGGTCCTCTGCTCTCCAAGGACTCACGTCACATGGGTGACATCATCTTCAAAACAAACACTCACCATTGAATTGGAGAACAAGACATAAAAGAGTTCAAGGAGGAAAAAAAAAAGAAATTAGTTCTCTCACCTGCGCAGATCCAAGGCTGCGTGTGGAAGTGTTCTGATCCTGTGAAGGGGTAAAAGTTGGTGAGTGGGCAGTGGAAGAGAAGGTGGATAATGGTGGCAGTCAAACGGGCAAGGGGGACACAGCAATATACCACAGAATGCCCAGAAACAGGCCAGTAAGTTGGGAAGGCTGAGCACAGACTAAGAAATGAGGAGTATTAGGAGGTGAAATAGCCAAGGGTCTGGCCCTGCAGGGATGTATAGAAGCCGATGACAAATTTGATCCTGAAGTCATGTCAGACCAACCTTGCCTTTCTTTTTCTTAAGTAGGAAACTCTTTGTCACCTGCTTCTGGTAGGTTCAGAAGGTGTGGCCCCAAACGGGAGTTAAGCTCTGAGTATGTGTTGAAATGTTTGGCTTTTAGTCCCATGGCCTCACCTATCTCAAAGATGAGCAACTTTAACTAGAATCTGGTAGCCATTAAAATGTGTGGCCACGAAGCACCAACATTTTTGCCTGATTTAAATATTTATTAAACTTAGAGATTGATTTTTGCCCTTGTCAGGTCCTTAGTATAACACAACAGCCAATGAAAGCAGAATTGGTGATGCAGTCTTTCACTTGTTTCCCCGTTTCTGTTCACTGGGTCGTGGTAACCGACACAATGCAGCTTTGTTTCCTTCTTTATTGTGCAATTGCCATTACTTTAGTTCAGACCTTGATTTGCATCTTTTCCCTACCTCCGCAACCCACCTTGGGTCTTCTTGCCACCAGTCTCCAATCCTCCCTCCTGCTCAGACGAGGACACACCACCTGCTTCCTCCATCTTCCAAATCAAACTAAGGCAAACTTTCTGCAACACCATGGATCTCTCTTGCCCCGAGTATCATTTCCCTGCTGGTAAGCTTATTACCTAGAAGCAAGAACATAACAGACCCAACTTGAATATGCTTCCATTTGAGGACTATCACACATGAGGACTACAGGGCATATACCATGAAACTGCGCTGTCCCCCTTCGTGCCTCTTCTCTTTAATATCCTGGGAGAGTTATGCTTCCTGTTCTTCTTAGGGTTCACCAGTCTATGTGTCAGACAGCATGAGGCTTCCAACAATGCAGTTAAATTGTTTGTTGAACACAAGGAAAACACTCAGGATCACTTGGAAGTGTTTTCTGTGTGTGTGCAATCACAATGTTGCTTTTGGTAAAGAATTATCCTGTAAGTGGATGAGCAACTGCTCATAGCCATGAACAGAAGTTCTCTAAAGTGAATACTATAAGATAAAAAAATAAAGATGGGAAAGAATTAGAGATGTTGGACTTGAGGATAAGAAGAAGATGCTCTAAAAATAAGTGGAGGCCAGGCCTGGTGGTGTCTACCTGTAATCCAGGCTGTGAAGAGCTGAACAGGATGATCGATCACTGCCATTTCTAAGCCAGATTGGGCTACATAGTGAGTTCAAGGCCAGCCTGAACAGAACTGCCTAGTGAAACCCTATTTCACAAAGAAAAAATAAAAAGAAAGGAAAAGAGAAATGGAGTTAGTATATATCCAATTATATGCCCATCAGTGGGCAAGATAGTTTCTATGAGTTGTCTCATTTTATTTTCCAGAGAAGTTCACAGTCTCCATTCCCACTGTACACAGAGAAAACTGATGAAGTAATTTCCCAAAGGATGTGTAATTAGTGAGCTGCACAGTCAGCATCTGAATTCAAACTGGGCAAAATGCCAATGCCAGGATTTTTTCGAACTACACTACTGTTTTCAGCACACACACACACACACACACACACACACACACACACACACACACCAGATTTTGCTCTTGAAGAACTACTTTTCTCCCTTGGTTCTCATCATTTCTTTATGCACAAAGACAAATACAAGTCAAGAGTTGTTCAGATTATTTCACATATTTAACCAGCTCGGTAACAAATGGTTGCTGTAGTTCTCATTGGTTTTCCTGTGAACCAGCTGGACAGCCGTCAACCAATCTCTCTCATATATAATTTACAGTACATGTATCTTTTTAGTCAGAGATGTTTCCTCAATGTCAAGGAGCAGACTGAAGTTTGAGAGAGACTTTAGCGGTTCCTTGAAGAACACTGTCCAGGCCGCATGAGACGAAGGTGATCTCACAAAGATAGGCAGATTGATTGAGCTGTCCTTGACGATCATGGTTTCCTCAGTAACCAAGATTTTCATTGTAATTTAGAACCACTCTGGGCCAGACTGTGATTTGCTATTAGAAGTTTTAGTTCTACTGTATTTAAGAAAGAAATAGATATCTACTAAGAAAGATAGTTCTAGAAGAGAAATTCAAAACTCTGATGAGAAGAAATAAATTGAAAGAAGCCCTATTTTAAGAATTTGTCTATATTGTTTCTTAATTTTAATATTCTGTGCACGATAATTTGAATAAATTATTTTTAATATAAAATGGTGTCATCTCTTTTAAATTCTAAAACTTTCCTCTTCTGTATTTCCTCAACCTTATTCTTCACCATCCTAGCCATTTGCCTCACTGCCATTAATCCTAAATCCCATGGCACAGTACTTTCTGTGTGTGTGTGTGTGTGTGTGTGTGTGTGAGAGAGAGAGAGAGAGAGAGAGAGAGTGAGTGGATGCGCATGTGTGTGAGTGCATGTGTGTGCGTGCATATGTGTGTGTATGTGTGCATGTGCGCATGGTATAGAGTTCTAAGGATAGGTTAGTGAATATAGCTGAACTGCTTTCTTTCCTTTTTTTTTTTTTTTTTTAAAGAATTTTATTTATTTTATTTTTTTCTTGTTTCAGAACTTTTGTTTGTTTATTTATTTTTATGGCCGGCTCAGCCTGCTCTGAGGGCAGGGATGGCGCAGCATATGGTGCCGGGGATCGAGCCGAGGTCCCTGAAGCCGCCTAAGCTTTCCTAAGCAGGCACTTTAGACCACTGAGCCATCCTGCCAGGCCCTGAACTGCTTTATTTATCCCACCATTTAAAGAGCAAGAAAGAAAGCTGCTGTCCTCATGGCCATCCAGAAGCAGACAGAGCCAGGGAAGGCCCGGGAGGGAGCCACTCTTCAGCTGCTTCCTACCTCAGCTGCGACATCAGCTCTGATGCCCAACACTCCAACTGCTTTGTGAACACAAGAGGTGTTGGGGCCATTTTAGAGCTATACTGTCATGAGGTATATAGAAGTAGAGGTGAATTTGGGGGAAAAAATCAAGGACATAAAATTCTATTTTTTCAAAGATTTGCTTTTCTTATCAGTCTCTTCTAACCTCCTCCCAAGTTGGCTAAGAACAACTTCCAGCTTCTCAGAGTCCAGAAATTTCTAATCCTTTACATTGATGAACATCGCCATTTCTGCCCCTAATATAAAAGGTGTCAAGTTCTCTATGAAGGTACACTTTTAATTCTGAAGGTTTAATGGACTTGCAATGCTTGAGTTTAAATACCACTGCAGTGGTGCCAGGGATGCCTGACCTCAGCCTTCTCACCAAAACCGACCCCACACAGCCTCTGGCCCTGACATGCTCACTTGGTGTCTAACCGGGACCCATCACATGCGTGCAAGTGAAGCATGTGCCACTCTCTTCCTAATGCTGCAGCCAAGAGACGAGCTTAAAGTTGGCCTTCCTAGCAAGTCATTTTAATGGAAAACAGAGTTTTAAAGCATGATTTAATAGAAGTAGAAGCGGGGGCAATAGGTCAGCGGCCTGAGCACCTACTTGGCAAGTGCAAGGACCCGGATTTGATACCCAGTACTATATGCCATGTCAGCCATAGGTTCCTGGGCATGCCATGCCAGCCACATAATCCAGGCATGGTAGCACATACCTGTAAAACTAGCACTGGAGAGGCTGAGACAGGAAGGATCTCTATGCATCCTGAGTAGCAAGACCCTGCTGGTAAATTAATTAAGAAGATCATTGCAAAACCCTAAAAATCTTAACATGATATTTGAAAAACTTGAATTAGAATAAAATGTTGGAAAATGGGAAAATAACTACAGGTATTAGAGATTGTTCGTCTTCACTGTCAGAAATAGTCTCTTAAATAAATGGTGCTGTGGAAGCTGGTTTTCCACATGCCAGATTAAAACTAGAACCATGTCTTCTTTTGTAGTTTTTATGGAATAGTGTACAGGGCGTTGAAGTTCTCACTAGTAGGTGGGACTCATAGTGATCTCCCTGTTTACAGCCTCCGAAGAGCTGGGATTACAGGTGCATGCCACCATACAGTCTCAGTTGCAGTCTCAGCGCAACCCCAGTGTGGTGCTAGCATGGCAGACCCAGGTATTAACCCCACAACCCCTGTACCTTCTTGCAGGTGCTTTAATCCACTGAGCTATTTGGCCTGCCCCAGATCCATGTCTTTCACCATGCACTAAACTAACACCAAAATGGATCAAAGATCTAAATATGAAAACAGAAACACTTAATTTGCTGAAACATAGAATTGTGAAACTCTTGAAGACATAGATGTTAATAAAGACTTCATGAACAAAACCCCAAGGACAAAGGA
>PVJA010040207.1:0-18606 GCA_004027025.1 Myocastor coypus | reverse complement strand
AAAAAAAAAAATAAAAAAAATAAAAACTTGATTAAATAAAAACTACATATAACATACAGGCCACAAAACTCTAGAAAAGTAAAAATCAAGTAAAAATAAAGCCAACTTGTAGCCAGCTCCATAAAAACATAGCTAGAAGACCAGCTATACCTGTAGATACCCCTGCACACACACACACACACAAGCCAGGTACCTAGGAGCTTGCTGGAAGCTCCTAAATTTCCAGAATATCAGCCTCAGGTCCACTATTCAAGAGTCCTGCTAAGGCTTTGGAGTGTTTGCCTGGGCTGAAGCTCACTCTGAAGAGACCACACATTCAAAGCCCTGCTCTGGTCAAGCCTGAGGATGTCATTGGTATGCTTCAATACATGATTCCCCTTGATCCCTGTGCCTGTTCAGGCTGCGCACCCTGGTCCTTTCTTTCAATTCAGCTTGCATATGTGTTTGATATGATATTGTACTTTTGCCTTAGCTGTAAGGAAGATTGCTTCAAGAGAATATAAAATAATCCGTAAGGCCTCCCCTTGCTCTACAGTTGACCAAGATTGGATGAGCATCCATAATATACTGGACACTTTTCTAGATCACCTTAACTCTGTCACTCCCTCCTCAAAGTCAGCTTACGGAGAAACCTTACAATAAGGGAAACAAACCACAATCATCTGGTGGGAAACTTCTGGTGTTAGGGAGCTTGGATGGGCCCCCTTCTAGCACCACTGACCACCCTAATGTTACTGTTTCTAATGGGGAGTTATCTCAAAAGAGCACAAGTAACATGCCTAGAAAAAGATTTGCCAAGGAAACTAAGAGTGTGTGCGTGTTAGTTGTGCAGGTGGCAGCTCCTGTTACAAGTTTCTGTTACTTCTGTCCCTTAGAAACAGCTGGCCACTATGACTTATATTGTAACAATCAATCAAAGATAGCCAAGTACTCTGTCTCTGGTTTTAGCCTTGCAACTTCATAAAAACCTCCTGTTATGGTTCATGTCTAGGTACACCCCACAGCCCCATGTAGTCGCCAAATAATCTCTAGAGTTTGTGATTAATTCATGATCCAATGCAGGGATGTAGGTGTGAGCGTTACCCCTGCCCTGGAGTGGCTAATGCGCATTAAAGTGTAAGAAGGGCAGACAGGCTTGCTGGAAGCCACAGCTGCTGCCCCTCCCTTTGCTCTTTGCTGTTTTCTGAAACCACGAACTGCTGCCCTCTGCCTCATGTCTCTCTGCCTTGGAGCCAGCCAAGTATGAACTGAAACCTCCACTGTGAGCTAAATAAACCTTTCCTCCCTTAATTTGGGATGTCGAGTATTTTTTTTTTTTTTTTTTTTTGTCTTTTTGAGACAGGGTCTCACTATGCAGTTGAGGCTGGTCCTGAGCTCACTTTTGTAGCCCAGGCTGGTCTCAAACTCGCACCAATCCTCCTGCCTCAGCCTCCCGAGTGCTGGGATTACAGAAGTGATGTTGAGTATTTTGTCCCAGCAACAAGAAAAGAGTATACTGTGCCTTCAGGGCCTGATATTTTGGAAATGATCCTGACCAGTGCCAAATGACATAAAATAAACCCGCCTCCAAATGCAGGGTTAGAACAGCTGTGCTGGGTGCCTGAACTGCACACAGCACCCAACTTCTGCAGTGATGCTGGTTGTCTAGAGGACCTGTAGCTTTACACAGTTAATTCTGACTGTATATAACCTCAATCTCCTTCACAGAAGAGTGAACAAGTTAAAGCTGACTCTTCTCTGGACTTTTCCGCATTGTGATTTCATGTTGCTATGGCCATAGGCACTAACTTGAAACTGCAGAATGTAAAGTCCCAGACTGAGGAGGACCTGGGCTGTGGTAGACGGTGCTTCTCACAGCCCCTGCAAACCTTGGAGCAGTGGCTTCAGACAGGCACTCAGCAGCCTCTGCATGCTTCTGCATCTCTACTCAAGAGCCACAACTGTGAATGACCTCCTTATCTGGTGGAGCATGAGGGTTTCTTGGCTAGTGTGCAAAGTCCTAGGACCACGATGGACATAGGTCAGCTGCTATTTTTTTTTTTTTTTTTTTGAGATAGGGCCTGATATGTGGCACAGCATGGTGTGGAACTCTAGGCTATCCTCTTGCCTCAACCATACTAGTGCTGGGGTAATAGGTGTCACCACAATGCCTGGCTCCCTGCTGTTTCTCTTAGAGCTGCAACCCCAGAAGGGCTCCAAGGTGCTATTCTTTGGCAGAGTGAAAGAATGACAAAGAATCAGCTCCTCTTCTTGCTCTTTTTGACTTGTGAATGGGCCCCAGTACCTGGGAACTCTGCAGTGATGTTATGCGTAGGTATTTTTACCATAGTAGAGGCTGTGAAAATGTATGAAGTTATTAGATCAGAGTAAAAGGAGCCTGAGTTTTAAAAATTACACACCACATCACATATTCTAATCATTTTGATGGCAAATGTATCTGCTTTTGATCAGATTATCCTACACAATTTTATACAGAGGCCTGAAGTTAATAGAGTAGCACATTAAAAATGGTGTAACTCAGTAGGAAATCAGGTTATGTTAAGATTTAAACCAGACAGTTAAGATTCAAACAAACACCCTCTAAGAGGACTTCAAATAGCCACCTGCTTTATTTGAATGACTAGGAAGAGCCCAGGGTTGATGCTGACTTCCAGTTAGGTAGATAGTGCCAGGAAGTGCTCAAAGCCACTGTGAAACTGATATAGGAGAAATGTTAAGTACGATAGTTTGCATCCCCCAAAGTTGAAGAATGAATTATAAAGAGCAATAGTAGTTAAGAGAAGAAAAATTTATTGGAGAAAAAGAACAGGGGATAGGAAGAGCTCCTGAGAGGCGATAGGAGCCCCCACTGGGTTGCCAAAGAGCCCACCTGCCAAAGGAAGTTTTGCAGAGTAAAATCATGAGGCAGGTACATCATGGGTCAACCAGTAAGATTGCAAATATATTTGCTTAGGTAACACTGATCTAACAGTCACAAGGGTACATGGGTAACATCATTAACCTTGGTCCATAATTTATAGTCTTAGTGTTGTGTTTAGTCTTAGGGGTCTTGGTCTTAGTCTTAGTGTTAGGGGATGGGAGAGGATGGCCCACCCCAAGGGTGATACCAATAATCCCAGACCTCCATTCATCCCTTAGAAAAGTGCATGAAACTAACCGTTGTGACTTGATGTGCCTCTAGCCAGGCACAAATATGAACTGAAACCTCCACTGTGAGCTAAATAAACCTTTCCTCCCTTAATTTGGGATGCTGAGTATTTTGTCCCAGCAACAAAAAAAGAGTACACTGTGCCTTCAGGGCCTGATATTTTGGAAATGATCCTAACCAGTGCCAATTGACACAAAATAAACCCGCCTCCAGGTCCTGATGCGTTTTCATCTTATGCCCTTGCTGTCTCAAGGGCCCAGCCCTGTCTGGCTACCCACTATATTTCTACCTAGATTGGCTATCTACAATAAAACCAGATATCCGGGAGCCTCAGACTCAAAGGACAGCCTTATCTTAGTTCCTTCAAGTGGGTATCACAACAACAAACACTGTAACATCTGTATTATTTTAAGTGAAATTCTGTATCACTTGTAATTTTTCTGTTTTAATGCTATTTTATACTCTCTTTAAAAAATTAAAAAAGGAAATGATAGTATCACAATATACCATGAACCTGGGGAGCTGTTTCTCGCAGTTCTGGAAGTTAGAAGTTCAAGACCAATGTAGAGGGCTGGGGATGTAGCCTAATGGCATAAGAACCTGTCTGGCAAGCACAAGGTCATGTGTTTGATCCCTGGTACAAAAAAACCAAAACAAAGCCGGGCGTGGTGGCGCACAACTGTAATCCCAGCACTGGGGAGGCTGAGGCAGGAGGATCAGTGCGAGTTCGAGACCAGCCTGGGCTACAAAAGTGAGCTCAAGACCAGCCTCAACTGCGTAGTGAGACCCTGTTTCAAAAAGGAAAAAAAAAAAAAAAAAAGAAAAAAATAAGATAAAATAAAAAAATTTTAAAAAACCAAAACAAAACAAAACAACAAAACAAACAAAAAAAAAACCGACAACCAACTTCCAATAGTGTATACCCGAGACACAGCCTTCTAGCTAAGTGGCACAGGGGAAGGAGAAGGGGCATCTCCAGAGACTCATCCATGAACACTGATCCTATTCCTGAGGTCCCCCTTCCACACACTCCTGGCTCCCCTCCCCTAACATCTTCACCTTTAGGGAGGGGATTTTAATATAGAAACTTAGTGGCGAGGCAACATTCAGACCACAGGAAACACAAATGTTGTTTTGTTCAGTGTTGGCAACACATCATGCCTCGTGCTTTGGAGCTGAGTGGAAACCCCATCTACTATGGCCTAGAAGACTTAGAGACCACAGCTCCTGGGTCTCTGTGGGTGTTATGGTTTATGTGTAATTGTCCCCCCAAAGCCTCATACAATCATGAGGCAGGGACTTCTAGAGTTTGAGACTTGACTCATGATCCACTGGGATTATGTGTTTTAGTACTGATGAGATCATAGGTCTGAGTACTGCTGGAATTATGGGTGTCACCTAAGGTGGATAGGCTGAGACAGAGAGCCTGAATGTAATATATAGAGAGATAGACCGACACTGTTGCCCTGCTGCCCTATTGGTTGGTTGCCTCTGACACCATTTTGTTGCTGTTCTACCACCATGAACTGCTGGCCTCTCTATTGTGTCTCTCTGCCTTAGAGCCAGCCATGTATGAACTGACACTTCCAGTAACTGTGAGCTAAATAAACCTCTCCTTCCTTCATTTTGAGTGTCGGGTATTTGTCCCAGGAACTAGGTGAGCTCCATGGGACACGATCTAGAGACAGTGTTCTGTACCATTTCCTGCTTTGTGCCACAGCCTTACTAGCTTGGCTGGGTCTGAACTGGCAAGCTGGAAAAGCTGCCCTGAACTCAAAGTCTGGCTGAATTGTCCAGTAAAATATAAAATGTCCAATTAAATTCCACTTTCAAGTAGGTAGTACATAGTTTTTAACATGAATATATTTTTAACATGAATATACTCAAATACTACATGTAACATTGTCATACTAAAAAAAATTATGGCTTAATTGAAATTGAAATTCCATTGGATATACTAGGATTTATTTCGTTTCATTTTGGCTTGGTTTGCTGAGCATGTTAAGATTTAACCACTGCTCCCCATGATCCCTACATTAGGAGAGTAGGGGACATTAATAAGAGGCAGTAAATAAGATGCAGAACATATTTAATGTTTTATAAGAGGACAAAACCTCAGCGAAGGAGAAAGGAAAATAGTGTCTACATGATTAACCTATTTACCTTAAGGCAGTCAGCTGCTTTGTCCTTGCTAATAAATCTGTTCCCCTGACTACTGGGCTGCTCAGAAATTCGACTTTCTCTGCTTTAGCTAAGATGCATGCAGGACAGAGACAGTGACAGAACCCATGAGTCATCTTCAAGGGGTGGCAGCAGCACTCTACCCTGTGGTCAACCATGGGGTACATGCCCCCAAGAAGGGGTGCGGGGTGTCAGAGGCAGCTGTCCTGCCATGCCAATACTGCTGTGCACAGCAGCCCAAGCATGGAATTGTGATGCAAGGAAGCAGCCGTGACAGCCAAGCTTGTGTAAAGGCAAAGTGGTGTGGAAGTTATTGTGCCTGGGTGGAGGCAAGAAACATGGGGCCATCTGCTAAGTGTGCCCCTTTTATAGGGATGGAGAAAAAAGCAGGTGACATTAGATGGAGAGATCCTATTGAACATCTGTGGTTAAAGCTATCTGGCAATCTTGCATCTCAGTGGGCAGTGTCCTTCAAAGTGTCCGTTATAAATTTGGGGTGTCTCCAGGACCTGCAAACTTCCCTGTCTGATCTTATCTCCTTTCCTGTGCTTATCGATGACACATGATAACTGGTGCTGAGCTGCACTCTGAAGACAGCAGAGCTTTTGATGGCAAGTAGATTGGGGGCTGGGAGAGTCAGGTCTGGTTGGAGATGTACAGGAATCAACCCAGGTAGGTGTGCTTGGGTGGGTGGTATCCACCACTGGAAGCAGCCAGGCCCAGTAGAGAAGGAGGTCTGTCACCATGATGATGTGAGTGACTAGGCAGACATTATGGTATGTGGAGCAGGCCGGAAACAGCCAAATACTGTGTGATTTCACTTCAGGAGGGACCCCCCCAAATTGCTGAGCTCAGAGAGAGAACAGAGCAGGGTTGCCAACGCCTGTGCAGGTGGGACTTGGCGAGCTGTGATTACTGCCTCAGCATTTCAGTTAGACTGAAGGAGTGCATGCAAGGTGTCTGTTGTATTCAAGATAAAATAAAAAGATGATGGCTTTCAAAGTGCACCAGCCCCACACAGCTGCAATGCTGTGTAGCAGTTCTGTTGTGCTGGTGTGTTCTCTTCTCAAAACATGGTGCCTGCAACAGTCCTCCTGGAGCCCTCTGCTGCCCACTTCCCTCGCGCAGGGGGCAGAGCAGTAGCTGCTCCACGCTTTCGTTGGCAGGCATAGTCATTCTGTTGTTGCCCAGATCCAACGTTGGAGTGAGGACTGTCAGGCTAACTGAGGCTACCCTGGGAAAACAGTTGCCCTCGCCTCTCCTGAGCCCACCTGGTGGTCCAGGCTGTGCCGGGCAAGTCCAGATTCCCAGGGAAAAGGTGAATCCACAGCTCATACTTCATCACTGATATGCAGCACAGGCCAATGTGCCTTGGACTGCACTGGCTCCACACCCTACAGACCAACACCCTCTGCCCACACTCCTCCGTCTCTCCCAGGAAGCCCTAGCTTTGTAGTCCACCAGGTCCTCAGTGTCATCCTTACCTTATCTTTCTGTCACATCACTCATCTATGCAAAATAAGAGGAAAGAACTCTGTCACCTTTACCCTTTGCTTATTGTTTTGTCTTTTTGAAATAGAGTTTCATGATATAGCCCAGGCTGGCCTCAGACACAGTCCTCCTGCCTCAGCTTCCTGAGTGCTGAAATTACAGGCATGCACCCTTGCACCCAGGCTACCAGCTCACCCAAGTCAGAAAGGAGCTGAAGCTTTGCCACTACCTCTTCAGTGACTGCTGAGACACAAGCAGTTATCTCCAACTAGTTCTCTGCCCTACACCTGAAAGACCCTTCAACAGAAGTAATTGCATTGTGCTGAGCATTTAGATGTCACCTAAATCTACATGTCAAAAGCCTGATCCCAGCAGCTTGATAACAGGTGAAGCTTTGGGGAACTGGGTCATGAAGGTGATACTGTCCTGGCCAGCTCTGTGTGTTGAAGAGAGACCTTGAGGGCTGGGCATGGCTCAGGGCTAGAGCCCAGGCTCACAACCAGAGGCCCTGGGTTCAAGCTGCAGCACCAGAAACTGACAGAGGCAGCAGAGAGCCCCCAGCCCAGTATGCATGCCATCTGTGGGGCTAGAGCCAGACAAGGCCACATGAAAACCCAGGGGCCCCTCTGCAGCTACCAGGTCCACCTCACATCACTCTGAGACCAAACAGGAGCAGGACCATGAGGATAGCCAGACCACAGCACATTGTGACAGTGGCTGGACATGAGCCAGCTTTAGGATGTGGCCTGCGAGCAGAGTGAGAGGTAGGGAGGGCTGAGAACCACAGGCCCTGCAGCACTAGGGCTTGAGCACAGTAGTTCTCACAGTGAGTGCTGCAGTCAGAGAAGGCAAAGTCCGCACTGCTGAGAGACGCGTGGAAATAACCCTGGGGATTCCGCTTCTGTCCCCACCCACCTCAGCCCAGTGTTCTGCAGTCACCAGCACACTGTCCTCACTTCCTGAAGGGACAGTTCACAGCATCTACCAGAACATTGGCTGCGTATTTTTCTACTCTATCACTCCATGCCTGGACATCAATAGAGCTTCATGTGATTGAGAAATACACAGAGATAAGTAAAGAGAGGATAATTATTGCAGTGTTATTCTAGTAACTCCAAAGCTGGGGAAATTCTCTAAATGACCACTTGTAGGGGAATGGCTAAGTAAATCATGATAAATGTTTATGCCATATACATATAATGATTTAAAAGAGTTAGAAATATATTTATAAGCAAATACAATGTGATCCAAACCATAATATTGAAACAAGAAGTGGGTTACAGAACATGACCTGGAGTCCATTGTTGCCTGTACCAACCAGGGGTGCCCCTGCGCTGCAATCCCACCACTCAGGAGACTTTCAGCAGGAGACCCTTCTTTCCTGTTTGTGTGTGACAGGATCTCACTGTACAGTTCAGGTTGTCTTTGAACTCACTCTGTAGCCCAGTCTGACCTTCAACTCACACCAATCCTGGTAAAATAGTGAACCAAATGCAGTATCGCATTTCTGGAAAGATTGCAGAGTTTAGCGCCACCATCAAGGACCTGAAGGATGCAGGGATGGTGGTCCTCACCACATCTCCATTTAATTCTCCCATTTGGCCTGTGCAGAAGACAGATGGGTCTTAGACAATGATGGTAGATTACTATACTCTGAACCAAGTGGTGACTCCAGTTGCAGCTGTGGTACCAGACGTGGTTTCCGAGCTTGAGCAGATTAACATATCTCCTGGTAGTTGGTATACAGCTGTTGATTTGGCGAATGCCTTCTTCTCCATACCTATCCATAGGGACTATCAGAAGCAATTTGTTTTCACTTGGCAAGGCCAGCAATATATCTTCACTGTCTTACACAAGGGTGTTTTAACTCTGCAGCCCTGTGTCACAACTTAGTTCATAAGGACCTTGATCATTTTTCTCTTCCTCAAGGTATTACTCTGGTGCATTACATTGATGATGCTATGCTGATTGGACCTAGTGGGCAGGAAGTGGCAACCACCTTGGATTTGTTAGTACAGCATTTGAGAGCCAGAGGATGGGAAATAAATCCCACAAAAATTCAAGGTTCTTCTACCTCAGTGAAGTTTCTAGGAGTCCAGTGGTGTGGAGCATGTAGAGATAGTCTTTCTAAAGTAAAAGATAAAGCCGGGCGTGGTGGCGCACGCCTGTAATCCCAGCACTTGGGAGGCTGAGGCAGGAGGACTGGTGCGAGTTCGAGACCAGCCTGGGCTACAAAAGTGAGCTCAGGACCAGCCTCAACTGCATAGCAAGACCCTGTCTCAAAAAAGACAAAAAATAAATAAATAAATAAATAAAAATTAAAAAAAAATAAAGTAAAAGATAAGCTGTTGCATCTGGCTCCCTCCATGACGAAAAGGAGGCATAGCACCTAGTGGGCTTATTTGGATTCTGGAGGGAAGATATTCCTCACTTGGGTATCCTATTATGGCCCATTTACCAAGTGACTTGGAAAGCTGCTAATTTTGAGTGAGGCCCAGAACAGGGAAAAAGCCTGCAACAGGTCCAGGCTGCTGTCCAGGATGCTCTGCCTCTGGGACCATGTGATCCAGCAGATCCCATGGTACTGCCTCTGGGACCATGTGATCCAGCAGATCCCATGGTACTTGATGTATCAGTAGTAGACAAGGATGCTGTTTGGAGTCTCTAGCAAACCTCCATAGGTGAACTCTAGCCAAGGCCTTGAGGATTTTGGAGCACGGCTCTGCCATCTTCTGCAGACAACTACTCTCCCTTTCAGAAACAGCTCTTGGCCTGCTACTGGGCATTAGTGAAAACTGAACGCCTAACTATGGGACATCAGGTCACCATGAGACCTGAGTTGCCTGCCATGGCCTGGATATTATCTGATCCATCAAATCATAAGATTGGACATGCTCAGCAACAGTCCTTCATTAAGTGGAAGCGGTATATTTGTGACAGAGCCAAGGCAGGTCCAAAGGGTACAAAAAATTACATGAGGAAGTTGCCCAGGTACCTATAGCTCCTACACTTGCTGCTTTGCCCTCTGTTTCCCAGAATGTACCCATAGCATTGCAGGGTATACCATATAATCAGATGTCAGAGGAAGAGAAGATTAGAACCTGGTTTACAGATGGCTCTGCACGCTATGCAGGCACCACTCACAAGTGGACAGTTGCAGCATTACAAACCCTTTCTGGGACATCACTAAAGGACAGTGGTGAAGGAAAATCATCACAGTGGGCAGAGCTTCGGGCAGTGCACCTGGTAGTACATTTTGCCTGATGTGTAACTATATACTGACTCACAGGCCATAGCCAATGATCCGGCTGGATGGTCAGGAATTTGGAAGGAGCATGATAGGAAAATTGGTGACAAGGATATTTGTGGAAGAGGTATGTGGATAGACCTCTCCATATGGGAAAAGGATGTAAAAATATTTGTTTCACATGTGAATGTTCACCAAAATGTGATATCAGAAGACAACTTTAATTATCAAGTGGATAAGGTGACCCGTTCTGTGGATACCAGCCAACCTTCTTCCTTGGCTACCCCTGTTATTGCGCAGTGGGCCCATGAACAGAATGCCCATGCTGGCAGGGATGGAGGTTATACATGGGCTCAGCAACGTGGACTCCCACTCACCCAGGCTGATCTGGCTACAGCTGCTGCTGAATGCCCAGTATGTCAGCTACAGAGGCCAACACTGAGTCCCCGATATGGCACAATTCCCTGAGGTGATCAGCCTGTGAGCTGGTGGTGGGTTGTTCATATTGGAACATTTCTATCATGGAAAGGACTGTGCTTTGTCCTCACTGTCATAGACACATATTCTGGATATGGATTTTCCTTTGCTGCATGTAATGCTTCTGCCTAAACTACCATCCGTGAACTTACAGAATGCCTTGCTCACTGTCATGGTATTCCACACAGTATTGCTTCTGACCAAGGAACACATTTTACAGCCATAGAGGTACAGCAGTGGGCTCATGCTCATGGAATTTGCTGGTCTTACCATGTACCTCAACATCCAGAAGCAGCTGGATTAATAGACCGGTGGAATAGCCTTTCAAAGATGCAGTTACAGTGCCAGCTAGGTGGCAATAGTTTGCAGAGCTGGTGTAAGATACTTCAACAGGCTGTATATGCTTTGAATCAGCATCCTCTGTATGGTACTGTGTCTCCCATAGCCAGGATTCATAGGTCCAAGAATCAAGGGGTGGGAGTAGGAATGGTACTACTTATCATTACCCCTAGTGACCCATTTGCAAAATTTTTGCTTCCTGTCTCCACAACGTCATGCTCTGCTGGACTAGAAATCCTAGGCACAGAGAGGAAAAGGCTCATACCAGGAAGCACAGCAATGATACCACTGAACTGGAAGCTAAGATTTTCCCCTGGTCACTTTGGAGTCCTCATGCCTCTGAGGAAACAAGCTAAAAAAGGAATCACAGTATTGTCAGGGGTGATTGACCCAGACTATCAAGGGAAATTGGATTACTACTCCACAATGGAGGAAAGGAAGACTATACATGTAATACAGGAGATCCCTTGAGGCACCTGTTAGTATTGCCATGCCCTGTTATTAAGGTGAATGGGAAGCTACAACAACCTAATACAGGTACAATGGCAAATGGTCCAGAACCTTCAGGAATAAAGGTATGGTAACTCCACCAAGGAAAGAAGCAGGACCTGCTGAGGTACTTGCTCAGGGCCAGGGAAATACAGAATGGATAGTAGAAGAAGGTAGTTCTAAATATCAGCTACAAACCCGTGATCAGCTATAGAAAAGGGGATTATAATTGTACTATTTCACCCCTGTATATAGTTGTGTTAAAATATAATAGGGATAGATTTAGTACCAGTTCTTAAGGATTAACCTATGTCAATGTTGAAAGTATTAGTGTGTTTCTATTTTTACTCAGGATAGTGTAGTTATAGCAATGTTTGGTGCAATTATGCATATATCTCTGTATCTTGAGACTAATTTAAAAAAATATGCCTAGTTGCCACGTTGACAAGGGGTGGATTGTAGTGGTTGATACATTGTGTCAACTTGGTCAGATGCCTGATGGTCCATATATTGTATCATTTTGGCTGCACTTCCTGGCTGTTCCACACTGTGAACAACGAGGGCCCTGTCCCAGAACAACTCAGCAAAAGGGGCTGAGGAAGAATTTAGCATTCCACTTCATCTGATGAACTTCAGTCTTCACAGTTAGCTTGGAATTTATCTCCTGGTGTCTTAGTTACTTTTTACTCGTTGCTAGGACAAATACCCAACATTCACAATGAAGAAAGGAAAGGTTTATTAACTCATGGTTACTGGAGGTTTCAGTCCATATTCGGCCAGCCCAAGGCTGAGTCAAACAAAACAGAGAGCACCCAGTTCATGGTGATGGAACAGCAACAAAATGGTGACAGAGGCAGCCATCTAATCAGGGCAGCAGAACAACCACAACAGCAGCAGTCTGTCTCTCTGTCTCTCTTTAAATTACATCAGGCTCTCTGCCTTAGACTGTCTGCCTCAGGCCACACCCGTAGTCCTAGCCCTACTCAGACCCATAATCCCATCAGTACTAAAACACATAATCCCAGGGATCATGAATCAAGTCTCAAACTCCAGAAGTCCCTGTCCCATGACTGCATGAGGCTTTAGGGGGACAACTAGACATAAACCATAATACCTGGCTTCTAGCAGACTCTTCAGCCCCCAGGGCTATCTTCCAGCTTTCCATAGCAGATTCTTCTGTCCTCCGTTGCAGGCACAACAGCTGACCATTAGAGATTGTTAGCAGTCATTAGAGACTATTAGAAACTGGTAAAGACTGGTAGAGACCGTTAGAGATAGAATACTGCAGTGAGTATAAAAGCCTGGGACTGAATCCTTCAGTTGGCAGTGTACAGACACTCTTGACATATTTCCTCATCTGACTCTGGACTGGTGCAGCTTGTACTATACCTGTTCCTTGCATTATATCTGTTCCTCTAGTAAAACCCTTACTAAAACTCACATGTATGATCATTAGTCTTCCGGAAATAAGATTTTATTCCTCGTATTGAAAAATGGTCTCATTTAGGCCAAGTTGTGGCCCCAAGAGTGGATAAGGAAAGTGCAGTGCATTTACACAACAGAATAGAATCTTCCTTGGCCATGAAAAGGAATGACACCTGGTCCTGCAGCAACATAGGTGAACTGGAGGTCATTAGAAATAAGACAAATGCAGCTGGGGAGATAGCTCAGCTGCACAAGTGCCTGCGTGGCAAGCACAAGGTTGTGAGTTTGATTTCCAGTACAGAAAGAGAGAGAGAGAGAGAGAGAGAGAGAGAGAGAGAGAGAGAGAGAGAGAGAGAGAGAGAGAAAGAGAGAAGAAATAAGAGAAACGCAAGAATGTGCCAATTGAAAGTACTTAAACAGGGAAGTCATATGTTGGTGGAAAAAAAAAAGCAGAAAGAAAGAAAACTTGGAATAATTGCAGTGCTTGTTGGTTGGGGTTGTTTCGCATCTTCAAAGAGAGGTTGCTGGTAAGTATTGTTGTAGCAGCAGATTTTCTAATATTTTTTTCTCGGAGCAAATAAATTTATATTTTCAATTTCAGGATTTTTTCTTGATATTATGGGCTCACAAAAAATGACATTTTTAAAAAATGACACAGAATCTTACTGTGTAGTCCAAACTGGCCTTGAACTCACTATGCAAATATTAAATATTACTATTTTTATTTTTATTAACATAAATGGAATGCATTCCCTAAACACAATAGTGTAGTATTTACAGTCCAGGCTGATTTTGTTATCAAAAATAAAAAAGCCAAGTTTGATGTGGTGTTGTATGCCAGCTACTCAGGAGCCCAAGGCAGAAGGATGGCAAATTCAAGGCTAGTTTAAACAAATTAGCAAAAATCTCTCAAAAAAGACAAAAAAGGGCAGGAAGGGTTGGAGATGCAGAAAGCCCATGAACCCCCTCAAATCAGTCTCCAGCAACACATACACACAAAACAGGAAGAAAAAAAGGATGGAAGGAATGGGGGAAGGAGGAAGGAAGGAAGGAAGGAAGGAAGGAAGGAAGGAAGGAAGGAAGGAAAGAAGGAAGGAAGGAAGAAGACAAAATTCAACAAAAACAGCAGATGCTGCTACATTAGACACTTCTTAAGCATCTTGGAGTCCTCCCCTCCTCACTCTATATGTGTCCTGTTATTCAATCCTCCAGGTTGTGTAGCAACTGCCTCCTCTTCCTGACTCCCATTCTTAACTCCTCCCACTTAAGTGCAGAAAATGTACCTGATACTAAACGATGAATGAAGGTATAAGCTATTCTTGTTACAGGGACAGATAAGATCAACTTAATGGCCACAATAATTTGAGTTGTTTACATAATAAGTAAACTAGTGAAATCTCTATAAATATAACAAAAAATAACCTTTAATAAGACAAATATGGGGCTGAGGAGACAGCTTGGTGGTCCAAGCACCTGTCTGGCAAGTGCAAGGACCTAGGTTCAATCCCTAGTAATGCATGCTGTGCTGGCCCTGGAACTGTGCCAGGTGGCACAATCCTGTAATCCCAGCACTCCATACACTGAGGTAGGATTATCGTTGTGAATTCTAGAACCACTTAGGCTATAAACTGAGCTCAACGCCAGCCTGAGCTACAGAATGAGACCTGTATCAAAAAGACAAAAAACAAACAAACAAACAAATAGAAGAGAAAACCTCATGGTGACTAGGAAAGAAACAGGGTGTACCCCTAAAATCCCCAATAGCCTAACTTCTGCCCATGGGCCTCACCTGTTGATTCCATCAGCTTGCAGTAGCAAAAAGCCTTTGATTCAAGGGCCTCTGTGAACATTGGCAACCCAAGTGATCGCAGTGCTCAGAAAAATACATCCCAAAGATTTCTCATCACCATCAGCCATCATTAGCTTCTATTTCTGCATCTAAGAATCTTGACTTTTACCTTTGGATTTCAGCAACTTGTCAAGCAGAGACAGTTCATAAGATTTGAAACAACTTCTGAGGAAAGTTACCATTCTCTTCCACTTGGAAATCCAGTCACATTAAATAGCAAGATACTCGAGTCACACAGGTTATGGGTATGCACATTCTATTGTCTTTGTGCATATTTAAAACTATAAGGGCTAGTGACATAGCTCAGTAGAATAAACACCTGCCTGGCAAGCACAAGGTCCTGAGTTCAATCACTACTACTGAAAAAAAAAAATTCATTGTTGCTTAAAATGTATATCTTCTATACAATGCACTATGTCCTTTTGAAGTGCAATTTATCATTATAGAAGGAATATACTGGAGGCCAGAGAGATAGCTCCATGGCATAAGTGCCTGCTTGGCAAGTCCAAGGTCATGAGTTTGAACCCTGAATCAAAAATCATTTGATTTCCTTATACTTGTTTACAAGCCCTACCCCCTTGCTTAATTTCTACCCATCTTATGAAAACAGTATTAGCATAGACCCCTATAATTTCTGAGACAGGGTCTCACTATGCAATGCGGCCTGGCCTGGAATTTGCTTATGTAGTCCAGTTTGGCAGTGATTCTCCTGCTCCAGCTCTTGAGTGTGGGGATTATAGACATGCGCCACTATGCCTGGTTCAACATGTAGCCTTTTTCATCATCTTTGAAGTCTTCTGAATATTTCAAGGAGTTTAGAGTCAAATAGTGTTCTTGAAAAAAAAATACTTTCAGTATAATAGACAATAATTAATAGGTAACACTTGTGGGGCCTAGGGGTTTAGGTCAGTGTTATAGTGTCTGCCTGGAGAGGAGAGGTCTTGAATTCAATTCTTGGTATCCTCCTAAAAAATATAGGTAACACTTGGGTAATAGTATACACAATATATACTGTTCTCAGGATTTTATATCTGCTACCCAATTTAATCTTCATAAGGGGGCCACAGAGATATCTCAGTGGAAGAAGTCCTTGCTTGCAAACACAAGATTCTGAGTTCAATCCCTGGTATCTAAATAAATAAATAAATAAATAATCTTCATACAATGCTGGAGGAAAACACTATTACCCTAAACATCTCCTCAGGACTCCCCTCCCCTGTTTCTCAAAAGCTATTCATAGTTTCCATAGTTTCCTCTGCCTTAATACATATTCCTACTCAAGCCGGGCGAGGTGGTACATGCCTGTAATCCCAGCACTTGGGAGGCTGAAGCAGGAGGATCAGTGCTAGTTCAAGACCAGCCTGTGCTACAAAAGTGAGCTCAAGGTCAGCCTGAGCAGGATAGCAAGACCCTGTTTCAAAAAGACAAAAAAAAAAAAAGGTTGTTTCCAGAACTCATGTGTTTGTCCTCACCACTTTTTCTAGCCAGGTATGCTGGTGCACAGCACGCCACACCTGAAATCCCTGCACTTGGGAGAACAAGATAAGAGGTCACTGCAAAGTAAAGACCAGCCTAGGCTACATAGTAAGTGCAAGGCCCACTTGAAATACATGAGCCCATAGTGAGACCTTGTCTCAACAGTTGAAAAGTTTGTTTCTAGTACTACATATCTACAGTACTGGACCAGAAAAATCTGAAGTATAAAAACATAGGTTCCTATTATGGTTTGCACTGAGTTGTCCCCCCAGAGCCTCATGTATGTCATGGGGCTGTCATGAGCATGGCTCACAGGGTGGGGCCAACAGACCAGCGTGGGGCTTGAGGGGCTTGTGGCCAAGACAACCATTAATCTGACAATATGAGCCAGACACAGCAGCGGCCCAGCCATATTGAAACCACCAGTAACTGTGAGCTAAATGAACTTTTCCTTTCCTCATTTTGACTGTTGGGTATTTGTCCCATAACTCAAGAAAAGTAACAAGACAGAATTTGGTATCAGAGGAGTAGGGCCATTGCTGTGGCTAAACCTGACTATGCAGATTACAAGCTTTTGGGAATGGCTTATGGGAAAAGATAGGAAAGGTTTGGAGATGAGCAAAGCACTGGAACAGTTTTGGCACTTCTGCAGAGGAGGTTCTGGTCAGAGCTCAGACCAGAGTACTGATAGAAAGCCAACCTGTAAAGACAAGGCTGGGGAGGCTTCTGCTGGAAGGAAGGATTGCATTGGCTGTTGGATTACAGATCATTGGTGTTTTGGCTTGGCCCAAAAGTCTGTCTGAATTTTGCCTGTATCCAAAGACTTTGCCTGAGACTGAGATTAAACATGGAGGACTATTTAATCTTTCAAAGGAAATTTCAAAGCAGTCAAATATTGGGGCAATGGCATGGTTACTGCTGGGGGCTTTAAGTCAAATATATGTTGAGAATGAAGAGCAAAGAGCCCAGCAGAATTATTTAAAATGTTCTGAATTTGGCCAGAAGGAAAGCACCAGGAAGGCTGTGGACTGCAAAGATGGAGCTGAGATCTCCATTGCCACAAAAATCTTAAGTATAAAAACTTAGATTCTAATCCCAAATTTCTCTGTAAACCTTTACATCATTCTGCTTCCTAGATGTTTTTTTCTTATGAAGTAGGAATAAAAAAAATATTTCCAATGCCTATCTTACTGGCTTAGTCAAACATATTTTATACTGTATGTGAATGTGCTTTGCAAAGTGTTATGTGAAAAGTTATTTCTTGAATCCTGAATGGCCATGTCAGTTAGGATACAGCTTTTCTGTATATAATGAAATGACGTGCATGTGGGGCATGCCTGTAATTCCAGCACTGGGAAGGCTAAGGCAGGAGAATCACTGAGTGTGAGGCCAGCCTGAACTACACAGCAAGATTGTGTCACTAAACAACAACATTATCAACAACAAAAACCAAAGGAGGAAAACATTGCACAGAGTAATTAAATTAGTTCAAAGTAACAGGCCTATGGGTTGAGCTCAGTGTGGTTAACATTTAAATTTCTAACTATATCACCAATCTCCTCACATGTTCTTACTACCATACTTGCTAGTACACCATGGTTTTTTCATGTAGTTTTGTTGTAATGTTCTGTGTCAGAGCTGAAAGAAACAACAAGAAGACCTGATGAAGGTAGCTCAGAAGACTCACCGAGATTCCCTCCCCAGTGAGCAAAGAACCTCTGAAACAACTCGGCTTCAATCAGCATAGTCAGCATGATCTCGTGCACAATAACCCCAGCAAAGGAGAACCATGTGCTGAGGTACTAATGTGACCACGGTCTCATTAAAGTAAAGGAGGGCCACATGCTTAGTCACGAGTGCCACCAAGATCGCCATCAGCTTCTATCCTAGGGTTCACTCAGGGGTCGACCAATAACATTTCAAAAAAGGGAGAAGGCAACAAACAGAGAACCCACAGGTGAAGCTACCATAACACAGCTGCCTCTGGGCCCTGTCCATCACAGTCTGCCTTTTGAAATGCCCATCAGGCTACATCTCCCTGTTCTTAATTTTTAGAAAAAAATCAGGGAGAGGACTACAGATTATCAATTCATAACTTGTCGATGGACCTGTCCTCACCACTAATCAGTACTAAGATCACATATCACGGTGCTTCCACTAGACCATAGGATACCACTAAGGTTTTCAATATCTATAACAAAGCACTGTCAAACAATTCCGACAATTGTCTCACAAAAGCATCATCAGCTTCTGGTTGATGAAACAAGATTTCAACGTCAGATTAACATACCACAGATTAACATTTCAATTTCACAACATTTTAATATAACAATATGACAACATCCAATTTTTCATCTTAAGAGTCCATGTATCCTTAAAAGTCCATGGTTGTTCTGATTTCTTACGATAAACAGTTCGTATGCTCTGGTTCAACACCACTCCATCTGCAGCAGCCGCGGTGGTGATGGTCAACATTCGCAAGAG
>PVJA010040205.1:0-18648 GCA_004027025.1 Myocastor coypus | reverse complement strand
TGCAGTTGAGGCTGGCCTTGAGCTCACTTTTGCAGCCCAGGCTGGTCTCGAACTCGCAATGATCCTCCTGCCTCAGCCTTCCAAGTGCTGGGATTACAGGCATGCGCCACCACACCCGGCTATATTCACTCATTTTTATGGCCAGCTCAGCCCACCCTGATGGCAGGGCTGGCGCAGCATGTGGTGCCGGGGATTGAACCGCAGTCCCTGAAGCCACCCAAGCCTTCCCAAGCAGGCGCTTTAGACCACTGAGCCATCCCGCCGGGCCCCTAATCCCCAGTTCTGGGAAAAAAAAAAAACAAAAAACCTTTGTGGCTGGGGAGATAGTTCCATGGCACAAGTGCCTGCCTGGCAAGTGCAAAGTTGTGAGTTTGAACCCCAGTCCTAAAAAAAAAAAAATTTGTTTCAAAATATGAAGGCTTAGGAAAATAGTTCATTGCTCCTTAGGTTTAATCCTCAGAACCACCAAAAACAAGGAGGAAGAACTTAAAATGCTTTTAAGGCTGTAACTACAAGAACTGCTGGGCCAGGGATACAGCTCAGCAGCACAGCACCTGCCTGGCAAGTGCAAGGTCCCAAGTTCAGTTCCCAGTACCAAAAAGAAATGCTGTGGGCTGGTCAGGTTGGCTCAGCTATTAGAACTTTCTTCTTTTTATTTTATTTTTTAAATTTAGGACAGGGTCTACAGCGTCTCACTACATAGATCAGACATGTAGTGATTCTTCTGTCCTCAGCCTCCCAAGCTCTGGGATTGCAGGTGCTTGCCACCACGCCCAGGCTCCGTCGCTGTTTCAGCACTCCCGGGAGTAGGGGCTGGCAAAGTGGGGTTGAAACTCTGGTCCCTATGTCCACCTAAGCAGGTGCTTTAATCTGCTGAGCTGGCTGGCTGGCCTAAATAAAAGTGTTCATATCTGTTCTTTTGTATTTTTTTCAGACAGGCTCTCCTAGTCCAGGCTGGCCTTGAGCTCACTTATGTACCCTAAGCTGGCCACGTTCCTCCTGCCTCAGCCTCCTGAGCATGCCACCATACCCAGCGCTGCATCTGTTCTTTACCACTAGAATTCTGCTGTCTGTTCTGAGAAAGGACTGGTGTGCTGTGGTTTATGATCCCAGTGCTGAGTCTTACAGCCTTGCACGGTGGATTTGTCACTGTCTCAGTCTTTTGCAGTCTAATAGGCAAAAATGGTTTTTTCACTATATAGCCAATAGAGGGGCTGAGCATGGTTGTATATTAATTTTTTTTGGGAACTGGGGATTAAACTCAGGCCCTAGCACTTACCAGGATAGTGCTTATTCTACTGAGCTATCTGCCTGGCTGCATCATTTTATATTTAATGGGTCTCTAGTAAGCTTTGTGCTCACCCCAAAGTTGTTTGGCCAGTGTTTCTCTTCCCATCATTCTCATTCTCTGAGATGCCCAGTCCCCTCCTGAGGAGGCCAGCACGTAGCTCTGAGCCTGTCTCGCTCTCACACAGGTGGCCCCCATGTCAGTGTATGCGTGCCTGGGCAGTGATGCGGCTGCCATCCGGGATGCCTTCCTGACCCGCCTGCAGAGCAAGATCGAGGACATGCGTATCAAAGTGATGATTTTGGAGTTCCTCACGGTCGCAGTGGAGACCCAGCCAGGCCTCATCGAGCTCTTTTTGAATCTGGAGGTGAAGGATGGCAGCGATGGTGCCAAGGTGAGCCTGCATTAGAGGCGTGGAGCCTGGCTCCCTGCAGGGTACAGCTTCTGATCGGCTCTGAACTCAGCCCCACACCAACTCCTCTTGCAGGAGTTCAGCCTTGGGGAGTGGAGCTGTCTCCATGCTGTGCTGGAGCTGATCGAGCCCCAGGAGCCGGATCGGTACTGGTGCCCGCCCCTGCTGCATCGGGCAGCCATTGCTTTCCTGCATGCTCTGTGGCAAGATCGGCGAGACAGCGCCATGCTGGTCCTCAGAACCAAGTAAGCCTGCCCCCAAGAGTCTTGCCATGCTCGTCTTCTAGTGGGAGTATTGGGAGGTGATGGCACAGAGGCTCTGACTTGTTTTGTTTTTGTTTTGTTTTGTTTTTTTTTAAATTTTTTTATTTTATTTTATTATTATCATTTTTTTTTTCTTGTTTGAGAACCTTTGTTTGTTTATTCACTCATTTTCATGGCCGGCTCAGCCCTCCCTGAGGGCAGGGCTGGCGCAGCATGTGGTGCCAGGGATCGAACCGCGGTCCCTGAAGCCACCCAAGCTTCCCCAAGCAGGTGCTTTAGACCACTGAGCCATCCCGCCGGGCCCCGAGGCTCTGACTTGTTTACTGGGAATATACATAAAAAGTGCTCTTGGCTCAGTACAGGGGTCTGGGGCATCGTCGTCGTCATCATCGTCATCATCATCATCATCATTATTATTGTATTTGGTACAAGGTCTCACTATGTAGCTCAGACTCATAGTAATCCTCCTGTGTTCAGCACCGCAGCATGGAGATTAGCAGTGTGCACCACCACACCCGGTCTCTGTGGTAGGCTCAGCAACCCTTGGGGGCCGGCATGGCATGTGGTGCTGGGGATAGAACCCCAGTCCCTGCACTTGCCTAAGCAGGCATTTAGTCCGCTGAGCTATCACAATGGCCACCTCTTGGGGCTTTTAACACTTACACTACCATGGGCAGATGTCTTCTAAGGTTCAGTGACTTTCAGGTTTGTGCCCTCTGTTAACTCCATAAAGTCCATTGTGTTTGACAAATAGAATCAGATAAAGGTGGTTTGTGGGCTGGTGAGATAGCTCAGCACTCTAAAGTACCCGCTTCGGCAAGCTTAGGCAACAGCATGGACCACGGTGTGATCCCCAGCATCACATGCTGTGCCAGTCCCACCCCCAGGGCAGGCTGAGCTGGCCATAACATAAATAAACAAACATAAATAAAGTTTAAAAACAAACAAAAGTTTAAAAACAAACAAAAGGGTTTGCTCAGGCCATCAGAAAGAGTGAAGCACCCTGTCCTTAGACCCTGTGGTGCAAAGGGTAGGAATGTTTGAAAAGCTCAGTGCAAAGCCTGTTGTTTTTCCAGCTGTGCACTTCTTAGGGAAGTATGCAGTGACAAGAGTGTTTTATTACCTTGGCACAGTAGTGCATGACTGGCTTGTCAGGAGGTTTGCAAGTTTAGGTCTTGCCCGGACAATTTAGTAAAATCCTGTCTCACAATAAAAAATAATAAGAGGGGCTTGGGGTAGAGCTCAATGTTAGAATGCCTCTGAGTGGATTTCCTCTACATAAAGAAAACACCTAAAGCCATAAAGAGGTGCTAGAGCCATGCATGGTGGTGCATGCCTGTAAGCCAAGCACTCAGGAGGCCGAGGCAGGGGGATTGTTGCGAGTTCAAGGCAGGCCTGGACTACATAGTGAGTCCAGGCATGAGCAAGACCCTATCTCAAAAAAAAAAAGAAAGAAAGAAAAAGTTCTAGAGAGAGAAGAAAAGGATTATGGGAGAAAGAAAATATGATTTTCAACTTGTGTCCTCGTTCTAGACCCAAGTTTTGGGAGAATTTAACCAGTCCACTGTTTGGAAACCTTTCACCTCCCTCAGAGACATCGGAGGTAAGCTGTGCAGAGGGCAGGACTGAGGCTGCAAGTCCCTAGGCAGAAAAGCTGGGGTGTGAGGGGTGGGGGCTGATACCTTGCCCAAACACCATGGGGTGCTGACTCTTCATCATTCAGCTCGGCTCTGGGAGGGAAGGGGCTTGCCCCGCGCTGGGAGGAGGGCTCTGTGCTCTCCTCCACTGGCTTGTGGATGGCATGGACCCGATGCTTCTGCTCTTGCACGCCTGCACCCCTGTACTTCCTTTGGAAAGTGTTGGCTGCTGCTGTCAGAGTGGGGGACATCGAGGAAAAAGTTCCCCGGAGTGACTGGTGTGTGTGTGCTCTGCTCTCCCGTCCTCAGCCCAGCCTCCTAGAGACCTGCGCGCTCATCATGAAGATCATTTGCCTGGAGATATACTATGTTGTTAAGTGAGTCCTGGCCCCTGTGAAGATTGGAGTTCGGGGGAGGGAGGTGCAGCCCAGCACAGGGTGCTGGCTTAGGAGCCAAAGCAGAGGAAGGATCTGGGTTGGAGTCATTGTGGAGGCCAGAGAGCTGGCCTGACTGGACCTTTGAAGGCACTCAATTGTCAGAAAGAGTTGCTGGGAAGTTGTGAACAAATCCTTGTGAACAGGATTTTATGGAGGAAGAGACCTGGAAGGGCCTCAGCCTGACTCACTCTGTTGAGCAAGAAGTCTGAGCCCAGACCTCGGAGGTGACCTGGAGCTGCCTGCCCTAAGCCCATGTGAGGTGGTTTTCTCTGCCTCACCAAGGGTCTGTGCCTATTGCTTCCCCCTGGGTTATCTAACCTGAGGATTGTGTTTTCTTGACACTGTAGGGGTTCGTTAGATCAGTCATTAAAAGACACACTTAAGAAATTTGCCAGTGAGAAGCGCTTCACCTACTGGTCTGAGTACGTCAGGTCCCTGGCAGTGCACATGGCGGAGACAGAGGGCAGCAGCTGCACGTCCCTGGCAGAGTATCAGATGCTTGTTTCCGCCTGGAGGATGCTTCTCATCATTGCCACCAGCCACGTAAGAGCCACGTTGGTGAATTCCTTGTGGGTACTTGGCAGTGACATGTTGAGGTTTGAGTAGACATCATCTCTTAAGAGTTTGTCCCTGAGAGCCAGTATGAAACCGATGCAGGCTGAGACTGGGATTCATAAGGAGTGGTTGAGAGTGACGGAAAGAAGCAGTTCCAATCCTTTAGCCAGGACCCATGGCATGTACTGGTGATCTGTGTTCTTGGAAGGCTGAGGTAGGAGGATCACAAGTTTGAGGCCATCCTAGGCCACTTAGTGAGGCCCTATCTCAAAGTGAAAATTATGAAGGACTGGAACGACAGCTCTGAGGTTGAGTGCTTGCCCAGCATATGCCTGGTTCTGGGTAATTCCCCCATCCTGAAGAAAAAATGGCTTCAGACATTTCTGAAGCCTTGTGTGGCTCCTTTGGGACTGGCCTGCTGTGTGCTGCCTCCTCCTCATGTGCCTGGTCTGCAGATGTGTCCCCGCCCTGGCGCCATGTGCCCAGGCTGCTGTGTGGCGAGCCAAGGCTGACCACAGGGAGCAGACGCAGCCGCAACAGCAGCAGGCCTCCTGGCTAGAGCTCAAACTGTGCTTTCCAGTGTGGAGCTAGAGCTCTAGCCAAGGCCTGCCCTTTTGCCCAGGGCTGGTGTCTGGGGAGCGCTGTCAGTGAGCCTGGCGTCCTCTGTGCCAAAAGCATTTGGTGTGGGACTGTTCTGCCCTAAGAAATTCAGGCGCATGGCACGGCTTCATTAGCAGCTTGGGCTTGGTGCCTCCTTCTCCTGGCGTCTTCATCTCTGTGGCTGTTCCCAGCCAGACCAGTGGCCTCGTTCCAGGAGCTCTGAGACTCCAGATGATCCCCAAGGCTGGGCTACCTTTGGGAGTGATGGGGTTTCTGGGTGTGAAGTGTGTGCCACCGGCCTGTTAGGCCCTCAGCAGACAGCAGTTGAGAGTGGTTGCTCTGAAAACCCTGCCTTTCCCAGCCCCTTTAGGGTGTTGTGGTTCGTTCAGTGGTCGTTGGCTGGTGGGTGCCTGCTGCGTGCTCGGCATCATCTGTAGAGCAGTGAGGCACATAAGCATTTTGATCTCATGGAAAGCAAATCATGAGGGAAATAAAACAAGTTCCTAGGCAACAAGCAGAGCAGCATCACATTGTGGTACTTGGCTGTGAAGGCAATGGTGTCGCCCCTTTGGGGCTGAGCACGTGAGATGGGAGAAGTCAGAGCATCTCTGAGGAAGGCTGTGAGGAGGAGCCTGCCAGCCAAGGCACTATGGAGGAAGGGTGTCCAGGCAGCTGGCTCTGCAGCTGCCAAGCGCAGGAAGGGGCCGCAGATGTGTGGGCCTGCAGGCTGTGTAGCGGGGGCTGCTGTGTCCTGGGCACTGCCAGCTTGTAAGGGCGGGTCTGGAGAGCAGGCGAACCCAGAAACCAGTGGGCCCCCCAAGCCCTGTTTTTAATCATGGCAATGGTGGCTTTTCAGTGACTGGCAGAGGACCTTCCATTCTCCACTGAAGCCTTCATATTTCTCCACAGGCAGACGTCATGCACTTGAGTGACTCTTCCATGCGGCGCCACCTCTTCCTGGACGTGCTTGGTGGGACCAGAGCATTAGTAAGAGTCCTTTCTTCCCCAGCTGGCTGCCATCGTTACACAGGTCACATCTGAGGATGGGGGGGGGCCTGCAGCTGCAAGGGTATGCTGTGGCCAGCCACCTTCTCAGCCCTCATGCCTCTCCTTGCCCCCTGTGTGCTCTGTGGGGCAAGAAGGTACAAGGCCAGGTGGCGCCAGGTGGATGGTGCCTGCGTGCTTGCAGGAGGTGGCGTCATTTCTCTGCTGTTCTCCCAGCTCCTGGTCCCGGCTTCCGTGAACTGCCTCCGCCTGGGCTCCATGATGTGCACCCTGCTGCTTATCCTCCTTCGCCAGTGGAAGGGGTGAGTGGCCCAGGCCCCAGCCTCGTTCCTCTGCACTAGCACTGTGCCTTCTGCAGGGAAGCGGATGGGAGGGAAGAGAGTGACGCAGCTGGGGCTGCCCACATGCGGCAGCCTGTGCTGGGCTGGGTCAGTGTGTGGCCCCTGAGTGCACTGTTCCCCCTTCATGCAGAGACTTAGGTACAGTGGATGAGCTCCTCAAGCCTTTGACAGAGATCCTGGAGGGGGTGCTGCAGGCAGACCAGCAGCTCATGGAGAAGACCAAGGCCAAGGTGTTCTCAGGGTTCATCATGGTCTTGCAAATGAAGGATATTCGAGGTGAGGAGCCAGCTGTGGAGGCCTCCCTCCAGCATAGGGCCCTGTATTTTTCTGCCAGTTGAGTGTTTAGTCTTCATTGGTTGGTTTTCTGAGACAGGGTTTCTCTACGTAGTTCAGGCTGGCCTTGAACTCACTATGTAGCACAGGCTGGCCTAGCAGTCACAGTGATCCTCCTGCCTCAGCCTCCTGAGTGCTGGCGATACAGGTGTGCGCCTTTGGGTCCAGTACCGATCTTGGAATTCGTGGCTGAATGAACCTCTTCCTCCTTCCCTCTCCTTCCCTGGGACAACACTCTCCCTCTAGGCACCTACCACATTCCTAGCCCTGGGATAGGAATCTGGGAAGGAAAGTATGGTCTGCAGTGAGAGCTGCGCCCAGAGTTTCTTCCCTGTCCTCTCTGCAGTAAGCGACATCCCCCAGTACTCGCAGCTGGTGCTGAATGTCTGCGAGACCCTCCAAGAAGAGGTGATTGCGCTCTTTGACCAGACCCGCCACAGTCTGGCATTAGGCAGTACCACGGAGGACAAGGACAGCATGGAGACTGACGACTCCTCTCGGCTCCGGCACAAGGACCAGCGTGACGGGGTGAGGGAGCATCGAAGTGCGCCACCCGGCAGGGTCTGTGACTGAGGGGAAACAATGGAAGTTGTGCTAAGGAGAGAAAGGCCTCATTTGTGCCTTGGATGGGCCCCTGGGCACTGCCTAGGACAGCATTCCCAGTGGACTTCGTGCACTCTTCTGGGGGCAGCCAGAAGAAGATGCACCGTCACCGTCACCCTGCGTGTGTGATGGGAGAGTGGCAGTGTTAGTGGAAAGCCATACCCGTATATAAGCTGGGTGCCAACCTCCTTCTTACCATGTGTCATGGTGCCTCCTGGTTCTGGGGAGCTGAGCTGAGGGTGGAGAGCGGTGTGAGAGCAGTGGGCATGGTGGCACGGTGAGAGGGACAGACCAGGTTGGGCAGTGGCACTGGCGAGTGCTGGTCCAGGAGAGAAGAGGCAGAGGCTGTGGTGACAGTTTCGGGTACTCTTCCCTGGGCTACTTCCTTTAAGCCCACATGTGCTCGGGCTCCAGCAGGTCTGTGTCCTGGGCCTGCACTTAGCCAAGGAGCTGTGTGAGGTGGACGAGGATGGGGACTCGTGGCTCCAGGTGACCCGCAGGCTCCCCATTCTGCCCACCCTGTTCACCACCCTGGAGGTGAGCCTGCGCATGAAGCAAAATCTGCACTTCACCGAGGCTGCTTTGCATCTGCTCCTCACCCTGGCTCGTACCCAGCAGGTAGGAGGCCAGCTGAGGGCAGCGCACCCTCGGCTAGAGCCAGTGGGCTACAGTGCTCAAAGCAGGAGTGCCGCCCACGGGGACAGGCTCTGTTTCTTCCTGTGTCCTGCCCTAGGGAGCCACAGCTGTAGCCGGTGCTGGCATCACCCAGAGCATCTGTCTGCCCCTGCTGAGCGTGTACCAGCTCAGCCCCAATGGAACAGGGCAGGTGAGCGCAGTGCTGCCGGCTGCAGGCCTGGGCGGCAGCCCCTCCCCACCTCGCTGCACTCTGGGCTCGGGGGTGCAGTGCTCCCCACACTGTGCGATACCCGAAGATCTCCAGCGCTCTGCCCTGGAAGGCACCTAAGTGTGTACCCAGGGTGTCCAAGGCCCTGCACTCCGTTCTGAGCACTGTGCTCCCTAGAATGCCACCTGGCTCTTACACGCTAGCTTTGGAGATGGGATGGACTGTGGCTGTTGCGGGTGTTATAAGGACCCTCGGGGCCAGAGCAGGTGGCTGCATTGTCCTCCCATCCTGGACCCAGAGGATGCTTGGTACTCAGTGGGGCTCTGGATGCCCCCGTTACCTCCAGCACACAGTTGTCTGCTCGCTGTGAAAGAGTAGCCCTCACCAGAGCCTCTCCCTTTGGGATTGTGTCAGATGTGCTGTCGAGGCTGGTGCGCCCAGTAGAAGGGGACATGAACAGACACTTGAGCAGAGGGCCAGGCTGAGCAGTGGAGGCCAGGATCTAGAATCTTGTCCCTCCCTGTGGGCCCCTGCTGACCACACCCCCCTCTAGAGTTTGTCCTACCTCAGTATCCTGGTTGCTCCAAAATCAGTGGCACCAGGACCAGAGCTCATCTGCTGTTTGTCGTAGACACCTGGCACCTCCCGGAAGGCCCTGGACGCCCCTTCCTGGCCTGGGGTCTACCGCCTGTCCATGTCCTTAATGGAGCGGCTACTGAAGACGCTACGCTACAACTTCCTCACTGAGGCCCTGGACTTCGTGGGTGTCCACCAGGAGCGGATCTTGCAGGTAAGAGCTGCCCACCTCACAGGGCAGGGCCTGACGGGCTGCAGGCACGCATGCTAAGCCCCTTGGCTCTGAGGCCTTCTGATGACACTGGCTCACAGGCACACAGTTGCACATCCTGGCCACTGCTATCCAGTCACCTCGTGTAGGCCTTCCCTTCTGTAGGCGGGCAGGTGTGGTCTGCCACATCCCTAAGCTGTCCTGCCCTTGCCTGCTGTCCTGTTCTCCCAGTGTCTCAATGCGGTGAGGACGGTACAGAGCCTGGCTTGCCTGGAGGAGGCTGATCACACCGTGGGCTTCATCCTGCAGCTCTCCCAATTCCGCAAGGAGTGGCACTTCCACCTGCCTCAGCTCATGAGTGACATCCAGGTGGGGCCTGAGAGCAGCTACTTGCCAGGGTGGCCTCGCAGAGCTGGTTCCCCAGTGAGCTGCAGCCCACTCAATCTTGAGTTTTTTGCTAAGGGCCAAGTGTTTTGATTACTTTGCCTAAAGTTTGACTCCCACAGTGAGGGGCAGTACAAGGGGCTAAGAGCTTGAGTTTGGAACAGGCCCAAGCTGGGAGCCGCCAGGGGCTAGCCAGGGAGGAGGGTACAGGCTCTGGAGACGGGCAGGCTGCTGCTATGGCCGTCTCTAAGCCTTTGTTCTTCGGTCATGCCTGCTTTCCCTTAGTTTAGCTTTATTCCAGACCTATGCTGTCACTCAATCCTAGGGAAATGGTCTAGGGCCCAGCTGACCTGGGCAGTAGCTATAAGGGTGTCAAGCCTGAGCATCAGTGGGCGGAGGAGGGTGACACGGGACAGAAGCATGAGTCATGGGGAGACCTGCTGAGCTGCTCCAGTAGTGGCCCTGTCCCTCCCCCATGTCCCAGGTGAACCTGGGCTACTTGTGCCAGGCCTGCACCTCCCTCCTACACAGCCGCAAGATGCTTCAGCACTACCTACAGGTACCTGCCCTGCCTGAGACTGCCCAGAGGGCTCCCTGGGGCTCCTTGGGCGCTTGCTTCATCTCCTGGCTCTCCCCAGAACAAAAACGGGGATGGCCTTCCCTCGGCTGTCGCCCCTCGAGTTCAGCGGCCACCCACCAGCACCACCGCAGCTCCTGTGGTCCCCTCCTCCAAGCAGCCCACTGCTGACACAGAGTCTGCTGAGCAGCGTGCCTTGCACACGGTTCAGTGTGGCCTCCTCAAGATCCTCAGCAGGACGCTGGCGGCCCTGCGTCACTTCACCCCAGATGTCTGTCAGATCCTCCTGGACCAGGTAGCAGCCCCACATACCACCAGGGCCCCAGCAGCTGGCCTCTTTGCTGCACTGAGTGGCTCTGGGGAGTACCTGGTTATGTGGCAGAGTCCCAGAGCACTCTTTCCTTGCCTTGTAGTCCTTGGACCTTGCTGAATACAACTTCCTGTTTGCCCTGAGCTTTACCACTCCCACGTTTGACTCTGAAGTGGCTCCCTCGTTCGGGACCCTCCTGGCCACCGTGAATGTGGTCCTCAACATGCTAGGAGAGGTAGCTGCATGCTGTTCCCTCAGCCTGCCACTTTAGTGGCCCCAGCGCACTGCGCAGCCTCCGTGTCCCATTCCCTCCTTCTTGTGTGTGCGCAGCGGCTGAGGCAGCTGGTGAGAGCTGCCTGGCACATGGCCTGCTGGGCAGGAAAGTGCTCAGTAGCAGAGAGCTACTGCGCTTGTTTTCACTGCTTGCTTCTCTCCTTCCAGCTGGACAAGAAGAAGGAGCCACTGCCCCCAGCTGTTGGACTCAGCTCCCAGGCAGAAGGAAGCAGAACACTGAAGTAAGACCCTGCGGGCCCTTGTCAGGTCCAGGGGGTCCTAGTCCTCTTTCCTGGCTGGGTGGCTCAGCCTCGGCAGCTGTGCCCTGAACAATGCTCACCTTGCCCTTCTTCCAGGTCCTTGCTGATGTTCACCATGGAAAACTGCTTCTACCTGCTCATCTCCCAGGCCATGCGCTACCTTAGGGACCCAGCTGTGCACCCCCGGGACAAACAGCGGATGAAGCAAGAGCTTAGCTCTGAGCTGGTATGGATAGGCAGAGGTCTCCTGGAAGGCAAGGCTGGCAAGGAAAGAGCCTCACAGGGTCCTGCCCTGGGGCTGGGGACAGTGGCTCAGGATGGTTAGGCCTGAACAAGCTCCCTGTCTTCTTACAGAGCACGCTGCTGTCCAGCCTGTCCCGCTACTTCCGGCGCGGAAACCCCAGCTCCCCTGCTGCCGGTGTCCTCCCCTCGTCCCAGAACAAGGCCACTGCTCTCCCCAAAGCCAGCCCCGAGAGTCAGGAGCCCCTGGTCCAGCTGGTGCAGGCCTTTGTCCGCCATGTGCAGAGATAGGGTGCCCAGCACCACCTGCCCCAGGCAGGGCCCACTGCTCGGCACCCTTCCAGGTTGCCACCACTCCAGCCCCCAGCTGCTGTTATTTTTGTACTAGGTCAAGAAGTCCACAGCAGAGGCGGGGAGCGGGCCCGGAGCCGCTCCTTGCCACCAGCATTCCCAAGGCACAGCCAGCCCTGGCGGAGACCAGAGGCTGTGTGCGCGGGATTCAGGGGTTTCCGGGATCTCTTGCAGTTTTTTTGGTAATACCATGGTCTATTTATACAAGTATTAAAATACTGTTTATATACAACTGATTGACATGTGTCTTCAGAGCCTGGGAACACACCAGCGCTCAGCTCGGGACAGCACTGTGGCCTGGGCCTGGCTGGCTGTACACAGGTGCCCAACCCACCAGCACCCCTGAATCTGTCAGCACCCAGGAGCAGAGCGCTGGTAGACGCTGCAGGGTGGACCCTTCCTGTTTGTCCAGCTGGCCAGGCCTGGCACTGGGCACAGGCTCTCTGGACTGTTCTCTCCCTATTTATAGCTCTTCCCCATAGGGAGACTGGCCTGGCCCGAGTCCCAGCTGGGCCACCTGCCAGCCGTGCTACCTTGGAAGTACAAGGTAACACCTCCCCCTTGCCCTCCTATAAGAAGGCTACCAAGGCACATGCTGGGGTCCAGGCTGTGGGCACTGGGCTCAAGTCCCCAGGTAGGGAGAACTCACTGTGTGTTCCACACTGGACTGTGCTACTGTGGGAGACCATGCCCAGGGGAATGGAGAGCTGGGACCCTGCCCTGCCCTCTACCCCAGTGCTCCAGGGTGCCCCATGCCTGTCACTTCTACCCACTGTTATCTGCCTATTCCCACTTCTGGGCCCTGTTGGCATCTGAGACTGACAGGAGTCCAGGCAAAGCACAACAAAGGAGGGTTTATTATTTGCCACTGGCCAGAGCAAGCAGGCAGGCAGAAGTAAAAAGACCAGTTAAAAAGAGTAGAAGTGAAGGCGACAGCCACGCATGGCCTGAGCTGGGAGCCGTGGGGGAGGGGAAAGGGTAGCTCCGGGTGGGCGCTGCTGCAGGGCCCATCTGTCTCCCGGCCAGGCTGTCCCCTCCAGGGCAGTACTCGGCCTGAGCTGCCAGAGCCCTGCCTGCTTCACTGCTGCCCCTTGGCCTTTGGCAGCTAAAACAGGTGCTCTTCTTGCTAAGGGTTCCCCAGGCTCCGAGGCCTGCCTGGGTGCCAGCACTGCACCCCTCCCACGCCAGGGGCCAAGAGGGCTGGGGTCCGCGGGGGTGTAGCAGGCCAGGCTCCAAACCGCAGGTCAGAAGGAGGACTAGTGGAGGGGTTGTGCCTGTGGCCTGCTGGGCTCCTCCCTCTGGAGGACGGGCACAGGTAGAGCAGGACTCCCTCCCCACTGTGGGCATCTGTCACCAGATGAGATGAGCAGCAGGGCTCTAGGGGCCTGCTTAGCTGAGCAGTTCCAAGTAGGTGACAGGCACCTTCCCCTTCTTGTTGCCCCTCTCGCCGATGAGCCAGTCGGGGTCCATGCCAGGCAGGCTGTAGACAGTGATGAGCTACAGAGGGCAGGAAGAGAAGCTTATTCTCTGCCACGGTCAGTGGGCACACAGCTGCCATCTCTGACCAGGCACCCAGGCCCTGGGATGGGCATTCATCTCCTGGCCTTGCTGGGCAGCCAAATGTGGCTGCCTCAGATCTGCCTCTCCCCTGGCCTATGATATACCAGGGCAGGGCCCCATGCTGCAGTCTGTCCAGTCCGGTGATGCCCCCCGCCCTGGCTGGCCCACCTCTGCTAACACCAGGCCCACCTCATCAGCCAGCAGAGCCAGCTCACTGCTGTCCGCTGCCTCGTAGTCATACAGCACCCGGGCCTTGCGGGTCCCACTAGCCGGGGGTGCGACCTCCTCCAGGCAGAGTGCGGCCTCTCCCGGAGTGGCCAGGCTGGCCACTGTGGGCACCACAGGCATGGTGGCTGCGGCGGTGGTGGGTGAGGTGGTGCTCAGGGGTGGGGAGGTGGGCTCTGTGGTGCCCACAAACGTGCCAGGGAATCTGGAGGCAAGGTGATATCTAAACAGCCACTGTGCCCTGAGTGAGGGAGCCCCACATCACCCCAGGGGAGGGCCCTCCCAGCCCCAGGCAGTCCCTGCCCGCTACTTACATGGCACCCTGGGAGCTGGCAGCACAGGAAGGGAAAGCAAAGCAAGCGGGGTGAGACAGTCCCGCAGCGTCCTCCCAGCCCTCCCCAAGCACTCTGGGGACCTGCAGAGCACCCAGGGCAGCATCGCTTCCGGGAGGCCACGCAGGACTCGGGCAGAGCCTCGAGCCTCAGGCCTGGAGGGCTGGACTGTGCACTGGGTTGGGGGGCTGGGAGCCCGGGGCCCGGCCACACCTGCCCAGCTGCTTCTGCAGGTCCAGCATGTGGCGGTAGCACTGTGCATAGTAGGTTGTCTGCGACTTGACGAACTCGTGGAGGCAGCGGAGGTGGTTTACCTGGGGTGAAAGGTGGCATGGCACTGAGCCTCCAGCCCAAGCGGCCAGTACCCTCACAGACAAGTGCCCGGATCCCAGCCCAAGGTGCCGCCACCTGGCAGTGAGGCCAGACTCACGTGAGTGCTGCCGATGCCCTCCAGCAGGAGGCGGGTCACTTCGGCTTGCCGGTCGAACTCCGTCTGGGCCACACGGAGCTCCTGCTCAGCCTGGGCAGGGTGTGCAGAGCATGAGCCCTGGGCAGCGCAAGGTCACCTCCCCTGGGCCAGAATTCCCCTTGAAGCTGGAGTCCCTGCCCGCCTCAGGAAAAGCTGTCTGGCAGAGGAGCTTCCCCAGGTCCCAGCTGGGCCCCAACACTGGTGCCTGCCACGGAGAGGACACCCCACACCCCAGCCCAGCTAGAAGCATCCTGCCTACTGCCTTTACCACCCAGTCCCAGCCCCAGGGCCAAACTCACCTTGTCCACCTCGTCATTCCAAAGCTGTGGGACCACAACAGTACTAGTCAGTGGGACAGGTGACGGCCAGACCCAGCTCTGGGACCCAACCCTGGCCCCTGTCCCCACCCAGCCACAGGACCTGAGGGCACGGATGACAATCACAGCCCATCTGACATGCTACATGCAGGGAGGGGACAGCCAGCCGGGAAGTCCTGCTGTGCTCTCCTACAGCGCAGGGCCCGCTCTGAGCGAGGCCTCCAGGTGACGCCCGTGTGTCCCACCCCGGACTCCTGGCTAAGGCTGGAGGGCTGGGAGGCAGGATGTGTGACCCTGGGCCAGTGACTGAACCTTTCTGTCCTCCGGCAGAGAAAGGCAGCCTCGGGCCTGAGTCACACTGGGGCTCAGTGGCAAAAGAAAAAAACAGGGCGGCCTCCACCCTCCAGGCTGTTTCTCCTTCCACTCGGCCCGGGGCAGGGGGCAGGAAGTGTCCTCCAGAGTCTAGGGAAGAGAGATCCCCCCTCCCCCCACCGTGACTCAGACCTGGCTCTCTGGCCACTCTGGGCACCCGACCTAGGACAGTGTCCCAACAATGTGGAAGCAAGCCAGCTGGCACAGGCACAGGCCACGACACACAGCCACAGGTGGCCACACGTGCCACACCAAAGCCCAGCCATGGGCTGCGAGTGTTAAGTGCAGTTGGCACTTCAAAGGACAATGACCGCAGCCGTGAGTGACTGCATGGATCACAGCCGCATGCTCAGGTTGGTAAGGAGGCTGCAGGGCAGCACAGAGGGCCTTGTCCATGGGAAGGCAGAAGGACAGCGAGGGCGGCGTGGCTTTGACAGGCATGATGAAGTGACTGGTCTCGCTCCCACACTCCTTGGGGGAAACTGACTAGCAGACCCAGGGCAGAGTTCTGCCTTGGGTGCCGACACCCACTCCCCTGCAGGCCATGGACACTGCTCTCCCTGGAGTAAGCCCTAGGCTGGAACCAGACCCTCGGCCCAGGCTCCATCCTCCCTGGTCACTGAGGGGCAAGGGCAGCCGCCTCAGTCTTCACCTGCAAGTCTGGGTGGGGCAGGCAGGCTCAGGCCTCTGCCGCACCCTCGAGGCCCTCCCAAGGCAGCCAGCTGTGGGGGCAGCAGGTGGGCGGCAGGCCGGCATGGACAGGGTTGTCCGCAGCTCCCTGCATGGCCAGTGCTTCTCAGAAGCTGGCCTGGCTGTGGCGCACAGGCCCTGGGCCTGGGGTGAAGCCTTACTGCCTGAAGTAGGCCCTGTCCCAGTTCCTGCATGGTCAGGTCCAGCAGGGCTAGGGAGCCGGGGTAGGGTGGGGTGGGGCGCTTACCGCGGAGGCGCTGGCCGAGAGAATGTAATTACGAGGTCTAGTCTCCTGAAAGTCAGGCACCGTCTGGCGGGGAACAGAGTTCATGGGGGGAGCAGGTCACCCTGGGCCAGGTCTGGGGTCGAGGCCAGGAGGCTGTCCCACCAGTGTCAGCAGTCCCTGCCCCAGGGCGAGGGGGACACAGACAGAAACACCACAGACCCCCTTGTGCCTGCTTCCAGCGCTGAGCCGGAGATGAGACTAAAGGGCCAGGGAGTCAATCCAGTGACCCGGGGTGGGCAGGCACAGCTGCGGTCACAGCCCTTGCTCCCGGAGGACCTCAGCCTGGCCCAGCTCCTCCTATCTGGACCCAGGCACACTCAAGGCCCCCACTGCCCCCTACAGCCATTCCCCCAAATCTCCACACACCATGTCTGTGGCTCCTCCCCCCACAAGAGTGGACAGACGGATGCATGGGTGGACAGTGACAGGCGTTCAGTGATTGCAAAGAGCTGCCTGGAGCGCGGGCTCAGCCCGGCAGAGCACAGCTGCTTGCAAGCCGCCCAAGACGCGCCCTGGACCGGCCTCTCAGGCCAGAAGCAGCACAGCACGCGGACAGGTATACTCACATCTCCCTCACACTGAGCCAAGTTACCCAAAGCAGGACAGAAAGGAACAGAAACAGAGAGTTAGTGAGTCCAGAGCTCAGGGCGGGCTGGAAGCTGGGGTACGCAGGAGGCCAGGCCAGCTTGTATGGGAGAGGGGAGGCACGGGGCCAGGGTCGCAGAGATTGGGGGCACTGCTCCTGCTGACCTGCGCTGGGCCATGGAGGCAGGGGACCTGGGGAAGGGGGCCCGGGCCTGGCAGATAGGGAAGTTCGTCCTGGCGTGAGGCTGTCCTATCCTCAGGGACAGGGAAGAGACTGTCCTGCCCAGGTGACTCGAGAGCTCACCCCAATGGCCCCAACTGGCCCTGGACACTGGTCTGGGGGAGCGGAAACTGCCATGGCGCTCGCTAGAGGCAGTGTAGGCCCGGCTGTGGCACCAGAGCTCTATGCCACACTGCCATCCAGCAGGAGAACTGAGGGTCACGGCAGCTGAAAGCCCACTCGGGCTCACTGGGGTCTTTCTTGGCTGAGCCTGGGAACTCACGGTGGCGGTCCCCTAGCAGGCTGGAGGCTGCAAGTCCCCTCCATGCCCTGCACCCCAAGCCCCTGACATGCAAGGGAGAGCTTGCCCTCTCCTGGCCTAGCCTGGCCGAATCAGCTCACATGTGCTGCTGGCCTGCCCTGAGTGTTCTCTCTCCACACCCTCACAGGGGAGTCGAGCACAGCACACCCTGGCCCCATGGCCCAGTGGCAGGGAGAGTTAGTAGGGGAGCTGTGCCCAGGTAGAGCATCCAGGGAGGTAGCCAGGGCATGCGAGACCCCTAGCTGTCTGTCTGGGGAGGCGGTGGGCCGCCCTGTGCCCACTTTGGGCCACCAAGGCTCCCTCGGAGGCGGGGAGACAAACGTGACGGCCAGCACAAGCCTTCCCAGCCAGGAGCAGGGACCAAGGTCGTGCCAAACACCAGGTCCTCAGGCGGCCCCCATCCTCAGCTCCCACCAGAGCCTGGGGGGCCAGGAGGCTGGTGGGGACACCTACCGTGGCTTTGGCTTCTGCGGCCTTGGCCTTCTTCAGCCGTGCTTTGCAGGCATCCAGGTCTAGTCGTCGGTTCTGGAGGAGTCGCCTTTCCTTCTGCAGGTGGGCAGTGGGGAACAGTGAGGCCCTGGCAGTCCGAGGGCCGTCTGGTCAAGACAGGGAAACTGAGGCGCAGAGGTGCGAGGTCACTCCAGGTCACTCAGCTACTTGTAGGCGAGAAGGCCCGGGGAGTCCCAGGTCCCCTGTACAGGGGAAGGCCCCTCACCGAAATGGTCTTCCAGTCCCCTTCCAGGAAGTTCCGCAGGGGTGTGAGAAAGCTGATGGAGGCCGTGTGGATGAAGTCCCTCTCGGCAGCTCCCAGGCACTTCTCAGCTTCCGACACCTTGAGGAGCGTCTTCCCTGGGGAACAGGGCTGAGGGTGGCGAAGGGTCCTAGGCTGCTGGATGCCCAGGCCGTCAGGTCACCAGGGACTTGCAGATACACAGTGGGAGCCCCCCTCACACACACACACACACACACACACACACACGAAGCTGGAACACCATAGACCCTAGTGTGCACACGGCCCTGGGTTTTCCTCAGAAAGACTGTAGTGCTTCCACAAGGACAGTGAAGAGCGCTGGACACACGCCCTCCCTGAGGGTGCCGTTAGCAGTCCTCCTCCACCCCCGCAAAGCTACCCAGTTCCAGACTGGAAATTGACCAAAGGCAGAAAATGCATCCAAGGCACAAATTTAAGGTACCCCACTGATCTTGGTAGGGACAATGTGTGACAGTGTGGCCTGGGGATGTGGCTGGCTGCTCACAGTCTGTGCACCTGTGGCTTTGCCAGGCCAGGTGGCGGGCCCAGCTCCACTGCAGGTGGGAGGACTTGTGCACAGCAGCTCTGATGGCACACATGGGGGACATCAGCACCGCAGCCACCTGGGGCCTGAACATGGCAGCACACACCTGCATGGAGACACAGGTGGAAGCTGCCAGGAAGCAGCCAGCGTGCGGGGACAGGTCCCCGCCTTCAGGCCCAAGCTCTGACCTCGCTGGCTGACTACTCATGTATGCTGACCTGGAGGAGCCCTTCAGCAGCTCCATTTGAAAATGAGAATATATTTTAAAAGGAGGGAAGATCGCGAACCTTAGTAGCTGCACCTGGCAGGAGACACAGATTCTATAGACAGCTCAGACGCACCCCTAACCAAACAGGACAATCTCTGCCTGCAGGCAACAGGCTGAGTGCAGGGCAGCTGTGGTCTGAGCTGTCCACATGTCAGCTAGGCCTATTATTCCAACTCAAACACATAAAAAAAAAAAAAAAAAAAAAAA
>PVJA010040204.1:0-18625 GCA_004027025.1 Myocastor coypus | reverse complement strand
TGCCCCACCGTGCCCATTGGAAAATCTTAGGAGCCACAATGCCCACAGCTTCTGTCACTCCAGATGACACCGGGAACAAAGTGGGAGAGCATGGTCCTGGAATACACGAGCAGGGCTCAGAGGCATTTCCGGGATGCTAAAAACTGTTCTTATATATTTATTCAGTGGAATTACTAATCAACTAAGATCCAAGCTAATGAGTTAAGTGGAAAGTTGGCTAAACATTGCTAAAGGGCTGGGGAGATAGCCCAGCAGAATAAGCACTTGCTGGCAGTGCAAGGGCCCGAGTTCAATCCCCAGTACTGAAAAATAAATAAATAAATAAAAATGATTGGGGCAACATGCTGGGATCCCCCTTTTGTCCCTCTCTCAGAAAGAAGTTTTCTTTCTCTCAAATATTCTGCTCTAAAAAAAAATAAATAGGACCCGGCAGGATGGATCAGTGGTCTAAAGCACCTGCTTAGGAAAGTTTAGGCAGCTGCAGGGACTGCGGTTTGATCCCCGGGCACCACATGCTGCCCCAGCCCTGCCCTCAGGGCAGGCTGAGCCGGCCCTAAAAATAAATAAATAAATAAACAAAAGTTCTGAAACAAGAAAAAAATAAATAAATAAAAATTTTTTAAAAAATAAAAAAATAAATAAATGTTGCTGAAAGTGGAAGTTGATGGAAATCAATGCGGAGATTCCTAAAAAAGTAAGACTAGAGGGGACGGAGCCTGGAGGAATGGCTCAGTGGTCTAAAGCGCCAGCTTGGGTGGCTGCAGGGACAGCAGTTCGATCCCCGGCACCACATGCTGTGCCAGCCCTGCCCTCGGGGTGGGCTGAGCCGGCCATAAAAATGAGTGAATAAACAAACAAAGGTTCTGAAACAAGAAAAAAATAAATAAATAAAATAAAAAATTCTTTTTTTGTTTTTTTGTTTTTTGTCTTTTTGAGACAGGGTCTCGCTATGCAGTTCAGGCTGGCCTTGAGCTCACTTTTGTAGCCCAGGCTGGTCTCGAACTCGCACCAATCCTCCTGCCTCAGCCTCCCGAGTGCTGGGATTATAGGCGTGCGCCACCACGCCCGGCAATAAAATAAAAAATTCTTAAAAAAAAAAAAAAGACTAGAGGGGCCAGCAAGATGGCTCAGTGGTCTAAAGCACCTGTTTAGGCAAGCTCAGGCATCCACAGAGTCTGCAGTTCAATCCCCAGCACCACATGCTGTACCAGCCCCAAACCCAGGGCAGGCTGACCAGGCTATAACATACATACATACATACGCACACACACACATGTAGTACTAGAGGTCCCATTTTACCTGGCTATTCTCCTCCTGGTATCTTCTCAGAAGAATTAAAATATAGTGCCACAGCAACAGACATGCACCCATGTTCACAGCAGCACAACTTGTAATAGCTGGATGCTGGAATTAACTCAAATACCCATCAACCAAGGGACGGATAAAAAAGATGTGATCTTTTTATACAGTAGCATAGTACTCAGCTATAAAGCAGAATAAACTGGAGACTTTCATAAGTAAATGAGTAATGAGACCATACTCATAAGTGAAATAAATAAGATTCACATGTGTAAACACTGTATTGTCTCCCTAATGTGAGAAGCTGAGAGGGTAAATAAGATCCAAAATGTAGAATAGATGTTGCAAGTGGGAGGAAACTGTTCAAAACAAAAGAGAAACTGGGACGGGGGGGAAAGGAAAAAAGGAAGAAGGAAAAAACAAAAACAAAACAAAACATAGTATATATATACTATTCCATATATAGTTTAGATCATTGTGTAGCAGTATAGCAGCATAAGATAGTTGAAGATTATTATACTACTAATTTCTCATAAGTCGTTGAAAAGGGTTTGTGCTTATATTGTTTGGACAATTAAATGCTTATATCTTGTACTCTAATTTTTTTTTTTTTTTTTGAGACAGGGTCTCACTGTGCACTTCAGGCTGGCTTTGAGCTCACTTTTGTAGCCCAGGCTGGTCTCGAACTCACAACGATCCTCCTGCCTCAGCCTCCCAAGTGCTGGAATTACAGGCGTGAGCCACCACGCCCGGCTTCTTGTACTCTAATTAAAGTTGACAATATTTACCTTCTTTTCAAATTGCTTTACTTTTTTTCCTCTTTAAAATAAAACTTAAGCTGGGTGTGGTGGTGCACACTTGTAATCCCGGTGCTGGGGGGCTGAGGCAGGAGGATCAGTGAGAGTTCAAGACCAGCCTGGGCTACAAAAGTGAGCTCAAGGTCAGCCTGAACTGCATAGCGAGACCCTGTCTCAAAAAGACAAAAAACAAATTAATTAATTAATTAAAATAAAACTTAAAAAACAAGAAACTGGATGTTGAGTACATTATCCTAGTCTCCTCACTTCTGCCTATATTTGAAATTTTCAAACCAACTTCAAAACCTCAAAAATACGTTTCTAACAGATGTAGGCTGTGCTACAGTGCTCATCTCGCGCACTCTAGCAGTAAGGCACACTGAGAAGTAGCCACCCATACCGCTGCCTGTCACCAAGCTCAAGGGGGAGATAGTGGAGCCCCACGTGGCCTGATCGCTACACATGGTCTTTGACAGTAGCCAACTTGTGGTTACAAATTATTCTCTTATGAAAAATTCTTCAGCACTCGGGAGGCTGAGGCAGAAGGATCGGTGCGAGTTCGAGACCAGCCTGGGCTACAAAAGTGAGCTCAAGGCCAGCCTCAACTGCATAGTGAGACCCTATCTCAAAAAAGACAAAAAAAATTTTTTTTTGCTGGGGTTGGAGGGGTGGGGTGGGGGAGTTCTGCTAGAGATCAAGCCCAGGACCTTAAGCACATGAGCCAAGTGCTCTACCACCGAGGGATCCAACCTCAAAATGGGGTTTTTATTACTCACAATCCCATACATCCCATAGCACTGTTTAAATACAAATGTCTGTAGTGTAGATGGGATATGGAAATCAATAAATGCCATGGAGAGAGAGACACAGAGAGCAAGATAGAGAGACAGAAAGAGACAGAGAGATTGGAAGGGAGGACAAATAGCTCTGTTGAAGTGCAGAAAGCTATACTTTTCTTCTCTATGTCCTTCAGCTAATCACATACAAGAAACTGCTCTGTTCCTTGAATTGCTTATGAAGCCAAAAAGAAAAAGGAAAAAAAAAAAAAAAGCTAGATTCTTGGATCCAGCCTGGCTGCAAGTGTTTCCTAGACTGTCACTGTGAAGGAGGTTTAAAATACATGGTCTCCTAAAATAGTCCTTTAGCAACACAACTTCCTGCTGGACTGGTTTTGGGGTCCCAGAGGCTATAGTGAGGGCACAAAGAGCACAGGGTCACCACCCAATCCCAACAGTCCTGGTACTGCTTCTACTCAAGAGCTTTAGCCCAGCAGGTTTCCTCACCTCCTCTACCAGCAGGTATTTTAAAGGCTTTCATACCTTTCTTCAAGAACTGCATCATCTATAAAAGAAGCTAGGGCCCGGAAGGATGGCTCAGTGGTCTAAAGTGCCTGCTTGGGAAGGCCTGGGCGGATTCAGGGACCTTGGTTCGATCCCCCGCACCACATGCTGCGCCAGCCCTGCCCTTGGGGCGGGCTAAGCCAGCCATAAAAATGAGTGAATAAACAAAGGTTCTGAAATAAGAAAAAAAAATTAAAAAAAATAAATAAATAAAATAAAAAATTCTTTAAAAAAAAAGAAGAAGCTAATAAGATCAGATACATAGCTAAAAATAACTCAGGCCAGCTGACCAATCCCCCAAACCAAACTACTCAAAGGGTTGCTCTTTTAAGTTACTCCAGGGGTAGGGGAGATGCCTCCCTGACACAAGTGCCTGCCTGGCAAGTGCAAGGTCATGAGTTTGAACTCTAATCTCTCAAAAAAAAAAAAAAAAAAAAATTTTTTTTTTACTCCAGAAATAGGTTGTAGTGGTTGATGCATTGTGTCAACTTGGTGGGATGCCTGGTGGTGGGTACAATTTATCAATTTGGCCAGGCTGGTCTGGAACTCATACCAATCCTCCTGCCTCAGCCTCCCGAGTGCGGGGATTACAGGCATGCACCACCAGGCCAGGCTCTCAGTTTGGACTTTATCTCCTGGCTTCCTGTACAGACTCATCAGCCTCTAGTTTGGACCCTTCAGCTTTCCATAGCAGATTGTTCTTCCTTCCTTTTCAAGCCCAATAGCTGACCATTAGAGACTGTTAGGAACCGGTAGAAACTAGTTAAGACCAGTAGAAACTGGTAGGGATGGAACACTGTAATGAGTATAAAAGCCCTGGGACTGAATGCTTCAGTTGGCAGTGTGCAGACGCTCTCAGCACACTTTCCCATGTGACTCGGACTGGCTCATCTTGTGTTATATCTGTTCCTTGTATTATATCTGTTCCTCTAGTGAAACCCTGACTAGAATGTGGGTTTACAATCGTCTTAGTCTGTTTTCTGTTGTTGTAATGAAACAGATGAAGTCTCAGTGATTTTTAAAGAAAAATGGTTTCTCTATCACAGCTCACTGTTCTGCAGACCCAAGACCAGATGCTGGCACATGCTCAGCCTCTGGTGAGGGCCTCGCGCTGCTCTGCGTGTGGTGGGAAAGGCGGGCGGGGATGCAGATACAGGAAGAAGAAAACGCATGTGTGCGAGGACAGTGAGGGGAGACACCGGTGGCCCAACTGGCCCAGGCTCACAATCGCCAGCCCACTGCGCAGGACTCTACCATCCTTTGTGAGGGTGCAGCCCTTACTGGACAACCTCTTGGGGGCTCCACGCCTCTCCATACCATCATACTGGCAATTACATTTCAGCAGGAGCGAGGGTGCCAACAACGGGCCAAAGCAGGAGACCTGTTTTAGAGAGAGTGCAGCCCACCCAACTGCACTACTTTACAGCTGCCAACCAGGTGGCAGGGAAAACCCAGAATCTTCCACCCCAGCCGCGTCTCTAATATCTGCCTTTTTATGTTTCCTTTGATTCCAGGAGGTAGCACAGGGTAAGTACTGAGGGAGAACACACTTGTAGGTGGTTTCTAAACCACAAAAACCAAGTTTCACATTTTGTCAAAGACAGACCATGTTTGCTTGCCTACTTCAGCTGGGAAAAGGAATCACAAAGCTGTACATTTTAATAATTTTTCAATGTTTTGTGGTAATGGAAATGGCACCTACAGCCTCTGCTACATCCCCAACTCTTAAAAATATCTTACTTTAGCTGGGCGTGGTGACGCACGTCTGTAATCCCAACACTCGGGAGGCTGAGGCAGGAGGATCGGTGCGAGTTCGAGACCAGCCTGGGCTACGAAAGTGAGCTCAAGGCCAGCATGAACTGCATAGTGAGACCCTGTCTCAAAAAGACAAAAAAAAAAAACAAAAAACAAAAAACAAAAAAACCTTACTTTTAGAGCTGGGCGTGATGGTGCACGCCTGTAATCCCAGCACTTGGGAAGCTGGGGCAAGAGAACAGTGTGAGTTTGAGACCAGCCTGGGCTACAAAAGTGAGCTCAAGACCAGCCTGAACTGCAGCAAGACCCTGTCTCAAAAGACAAAAAAAAAAAAAAAAAAATTACTTTAAATCAGGTTAGGTGGTGCTTGCTTGTTATCCCAACACTTGGGAGGCTGAGACTGGAGGAACACTGGAATTCAAGGCCAGCCTGCACCACATACCTAGCAAGACCCTGTCTTTTTTTTTTTTTTTTTATAGCTAGCTCAGCCCACCCTAGGATGGTGTCAGGATTGAACCTTGGTCCCTGTGGTTGCCTAAGCTTGCCTAAGCAGGCATTTTAGACTGCTGAAACATCCCGCTGGCCCAAGACCCTGTATTACAAAATAATAATAATTCTGAGATACAGTTGCATTGTTACTAACTGTTCCAGGCAGACTCAAATCTGTGATCCTCCTGCTTCAGCTTCCCAGAGTGTTGAGAATACAGGTGTGTGCCACCATATCTAGCTATGTGTGTGTGTGTGTGTGTGTGTGTGTGTGTGTGTGTGTTTTTCCTTTTTTCTTTTTGAGGACAGAGTCTCACTGTGTCTTTTTCACGAAAAAGATCACTTCCATCAACCTCAGACTATACTTACTTTAAAACAGGCAGCAAAGACATATAAAGTTCTTTGAGCGCAGGCGTGTGCAACATGCCTGGTTAGGATTTCTTTTAAACAACTTAACAAGAGACAACAAGGTCAGTATCAACTTACTAACCACATTTTCATCCATCTAACAATTACTTGCCACATGCCTCATACATAGCAGATGGTGAGGTCACAAGATAAACCAAAGGAGCCGGGCATGGTGGCTCACGCCTGTAATCCCAGCACTCGGGAGGCTGAGACAGGAGGATCTGTGTGAGTTCGAGACCAGCCTGGGCTACAAAAGTGAGCTCAAGGCCAGCCTCAACTGCATAGCGAGACCCTGTCTCAAAAAGACAAAAAAAAAAAAAAAAGATAAACCAAAGGATATGGAATATGTTACATGAAAAGAATAACATGGGGTTCAATTCCCAGCATGCCATACCGGCCCCACCCTAGGGCACACTGAGAGAGATTGGGACTGGTCATGGCTGTCCCTGCCTGTAATCCCAGTGCTTGGGAGGCTGAAAACAGGAGGCTCACCAGGAGTTTTAACTGTGTAGAGAGACCCTGTAGACCCTGTACTAATTACATAAAAAAAAAAAAAAATGACTAAGATGTAACTTTTAAGTATGACAAAGGTGAGGCAGAGAAGCTAGCTGTGCCTCCAAAGTTTTGAGTATCCTTGCGCAGTACCAGGGCCATCACAGGGAAGCTGCCAAAAAGCCAAGTATGGACTTCCAGGATCCCTTACATGTTGATGATGTCAATTCCAGGTCCAGGCACTTCCTCAGGCATGCTTTCTCTTTGCTTTTACTCTTTGCCTACAAGTGGATTCAGAGAACTCTAGCATCCAGGGCAATGACTGGCAAGCAGGCAGAACTGTTTCTGTCCACTTCTGTTGGAGCACAGCCGGGAGTACCAACTGATGCACCCATTTCCTATGGCTGTTCTTCCCTTACAGCAGAGTGGAGTGGTTACAAGATGCTATCTGGCCTAGAAGCTTAAAATATTATCTGCCCCAACCCCCAAAACACAAAATAAGACAAACTGCTGACCTCTGAGAGTAGTCACAGAACAGTAAGAACCTGGGACTCTGAATCAACAGGTACAACACACAGGCAAAAAGAAACTTGTTTCTCAGTGGCTAATGTTATCCTAACATGCAGGAAGTAAAGCATGAGTCCAATAAGAAAACAGGCAGAAGATGATGAAAGACTAACAATTCTTTCCTTTTCTTACTGCATTTGGTTCTAAATTTAAATGCTGCCAAATGTTTGAAAGTCCCATATTTTAAAAATTATTCCCAAGAGTACATCTCCCACTCAGTAAATTTAAGACAGAAGAGCACTTGCATTTGAGGCTTTTAATTTTGAACATATAACATATCATTCTAACCTAAAATAATACCTTTTTTTTTTTTTTTTTTCTTAAAGACAGAGTCGTAGCCAGGCATGGTGGCACATGCCTGTAATCTTAGCACTTGGGAGGCTGAGGCAGGAGGATCAGTGTGAGTGCAAGACCAGCCTGGGCTACAAAAGTGAGCTCAAGGTCAGTCTGAACTGCATAGCAAGCAAGACCTTATCTCAAAAAGACAATCAATCAATATTTAAAAAATAAAGACAGTATCTCACTATGCAGTTCAGGTTGGCCTTGAACTCACAGCCAATACTCAATGCTGGGATTACAGGAATGTCCCATCACACTCAGCTTAATACATCTTTCCTAAGTAAAAAGTCAGTTTTCTTAAAAAGGCCACGAAGACTGAACAAAAGACCTCAGGCTAAAATGTACTTTCCCTCATTAATAATGAAACCATTCTAACTGGGCATGGTGGCACATGCCTATAATCCCAGCACTTGGAAGACTGAGGCAGGAGGATTGGTACAAGTTTGAGACCAGCCTGGGCAACAAAAGTGAGCTCAAAGCCAGCCTGAACTGCACAGTGAGACCCTATCTCAAAAAAGACAAAATAATAATAATAATAATAATAATAATAATAATAATGAAACTATTCTAAACAAGGCTATAAGTGAAAAAGAATTTTCAAATTAGCAGAGTTATGCAATATCAGTCAGAAAGAATATTCATAAAACAACCAAATGATTTAAAAAGTGAAATACCTAGGAATCAATCTAACAAAGAAAATAAGACTTAGACATTGAAAATTATAGTACTCTCAAAAAGGAGAATAAATAAGATATCAAAAATGGAAAGACTTCCTTGTTCTTGGATAGGAAGAACCAATATAGTGAAAATGGCCATACTTCCAAATTATTATACAGATTTAATACAATCCCAACCAAATTCTAACAGTATACCTCACAGACTTAGAGAAAAGATTCCTAAAATTTATTTGGAATCAGAAGAGACCTACAATACTAAAAACAATGTGGGCAAGAAGATTGGGCATCCCAACTCCCGAATTGAAATATACTACAAAAACTACTATGACAAGAACGCATGGTACTGAAGAGGAAAAAGATCCAAGGACAAGTGGAACAAGCTAGAAGATGCAGAAACAGTTCCAAATGCACTCAGCCAACCTATGCTTGACAAAGGGGCCAAACACATTCACTAAAAGAAAGGAAAAACTGGCTTTCTACATGCCAAAGGCGAAAACTAGACTCATGCTATCACCATGCACTAAAGTTGAAATGGATCAAAATTTATTTATTTATTTATTTATTTTTGTCTTTTTGAGACAGGGTCTCGCTATGCAGTTCAGGCTGGCCTTGAGCTCTCTTTTGTAGCCCAGGCTGGTCTCGAACTCATATCGATCCTCCTGCCTTAGCCTCCCAAGTGCTGGAATTACAGGCGTGCACCACCACGCCTGGCTTCAAAATTTAATATTAAAACAAAAATACTAAATCTGCTGGGAGGAAGAATAGGTAGCATTCTTAAAGACACAGATGTAGACAAAGACTTTATGAATAAAACTCAGGCAACAGGGGAAACTACCAAGCATCGACAACTAGGACTTCATCTTTTTTTTTTTTTTTTTTTGAGACAGGGTCTCACTATGCAGCTCAGACTGGCCTTGAGCTCACTTTTGTAGCCCAGGCTGGTCTCAAACTTGTACCAATCCTCCTGCCTCAGCCTCCCGAGTGCTGGGATTACAGGCGTGCGCCACCGCGCCTGGCTTAGGACTTCATCTTATAAAAACCTTATACAAAACAAAAGAATCACCAACAGAATAAAAAGACAACACACAGAGTGGGGTTGGGGATGTGCCCGCTGTTCCTCATAGGACTAATACAAAGAATTGAAAATAATAGATTCCCTGTTGAGGTTTGTGTCTGGGTGTCCCCCAAAGCCTCATGTAGTCACTGGGACAGGCTTCTAGAGTTTGTGATTAACTCATGATAATATAATGCTGGCATTTGTGTGTGAATGTTACGCTGGGGCTGGGGTGGACAGCCTCAATGCAGTATAAGGGAGGGAGGGAGGGTGGCTGACCTCTGTCTCTACTGCTGCTGCTGCCACTGCTGCTGCTGCTGCCCTCGCTACCACCACAAATGCTCCCTTTTGCCCTTGCTGTTTTCTGCTACCACAGATGGCCACCCTCTGCTATGGGCTACTCTGCCTTGGAGCTCTCCGAGTATGGACTAAAAGCTCCACTGTGAGCTGAATAAACCTTTTCTTCCTTAATTCTGGGTGTCGGGTACTTTGTCCCAGCAATGGTTTTTATTTCTTACACTAGAGAAACAATAATGATATTTAAACATGTAAGTCTGATTTATTTCACTTAAAAGTATGGTATCAAGTGCTTCTATCTAGCTATAAGTTTATCTTTATGATCTCTTTTTGTTTTTGGTACTGAGATTTCCCAGCAATGACAGAAAAGTAACCAAGACATCCTCCTCAAGCCCAATCCAAATATGAGCACCTGAGATGAAAACACTTCTCAGATGAAGAAGTGCTAATGACAAATATATGAAAAAATGTTCAGCTGGGTGTGGCACACACCGGTAATCCCAGCACTCGGGAGGCTGAGGCAGGAGGATCAGTGCGAGTTCAAAACCAACCTGGGTTACAAAAGTGAGCTCAAGGCTAGCCTGAACTGCTTAGCGAGACCCTGTCCTAAAAAGACAAAAAGAAAAAAAAATGTTCAGCATCACTGTCACTGAAGAAATGCAAACTACACCAAAGCTGAGCTTCCATCTCACACCAGAAAGAACAGGTATCATTAAGAAGTTAACCAGTAACAATTGCTAGAGGGACTGTGGGCAGAAAGGAACTTTCTGCACTGTTGGTAGGAAGATAGACTGGTGCCACCACTGGGGAAATCAGTGTGGAGAATCCTCAAAATGCTAGGATTGTCAAGGCCAGCCTGAACTGCATAGTGAGACCCTGTCTCAAAAAGACCCCCCCCAAAAAAAGCTAGGACTGGGGCTCAGGATGTAGCACATAGCTCAGCTCAGGAGCACAGCATCCTGCCTGGAAAGGATGAGGACATGAGTTTGATTCTCAGTACCAAAAACAAAAAGAGATCATAAAGATAAACTTATAGCTAGATAGAAGCACTTGATACCATACTTTTAAGTGAAATAAATCAGACTTACATGTTTAAATATCATTATTGTTTCTCTAGTGTAAGAAATAAAAACCAGCCAGGCGTGGTGGCACACGCCTGTAATCCCAGCACTTGGGAGGCTGAGGCAGGAGGATTGGTGCAAGTTCAGGACCAGCCTGGGCTACAAAAGTGAGCTCAAGGCTAGCCTGAACTGCACAGTGAGACCCTATCTCAAAAAGACAAAAAAAAAAAAAAAAAAAAAAAAAAAAAAAAAAAAAAAAAAAAAAAAAAAAAAAAAAAAAAAAAAAAAAAAAAAAAAAGAAGAAGAAAAAGAAAAAGAAAAAGAAAGAAAGAAAACCCAAAAAAGTATAAAAGAAATTGCAAAATAGGAAGAAATTGTTCAAAAAAAGAAAATGGGGGAGGGGGAGGAAGAGAAGAGAAAAAAATGAGAAAAGGACAGAATGGAAACACAACTTTGTTGTTGTTTTTTTTGTTTGTTTGTTTTTTTTGTTTTGTTTTTTTTGTCTTTTGGAGACAGGGTCTCACTATGCAGTTCAGGCTGGCCTTGAGCTCACTTTTGTAGCCCAGGCTGGTCTCGAACTTGCACCGATCCTCCTGCCTCAGCCTCCCTAGTGCTGGGATTACAGGCATGAGCCACCACGCCCGGCTTCGGAAACACAACTTTGTAAGTAGGCAGAAGAAATGGATTGATGGGAAGGGAGAGGAATATGGGGTAAAAAAGAGGAATCAAGATATATCATGTAAGGGGGCCTGTGGGTTAGCTGAGTTGTTTAAGTGTCTGGTGAGGTAAATGCAGGCAGGCACAGGGGACCAGGGTTTCATCCCCAGTTCCACAAGCCTTACCCGACCTGCCCTTAAGGTAGCCTGAGCCAGAAAAAAAAAAAAAAAATCCACTAGGGGCTGGGAATATGGCTGAGCAGCATAAGCGCCTGCCTGACAAGCAAGAGGTGCTGAGTTTGATTCCCAGTAGCAAAAAAATAAAATAAAATGAAGCCGGGCGTGGTGGCACATGCCTGTAATCCCAGCACTTGGGAGGCTGAGGCAGGAGGATCAGGGTGAGTTTGAGACCAGCCTGGGCTACAAAAGTGAGCTCAAAGCCAGCGTGAATTGCATAGTGAGACCCTGTCTCAAAAAGACAAAAAAAAGAAAAAGAAAGAAAGAAAATCTGTACTATATGTACTCTTGTTGGGGCCGAAGAGATAGCTCTGTGGCACAAGTGCCTGCCTGGCAAGTACAAGGTCGTGAGTTTGAACACCAGTCCCACAAAAATAAATACATACATACATACATACATACATACATAAAAAATGAATAAAAATAAATTTAAAAAAAGGATATATCATGTACGGACAGAGATTTAGCTCAGTGATACAGTACCTGCCTAGCAAGTGTGAGGTTGAGTTTAATTCCCACTCTCCCATAAAAAATGTATCATATACAGGTACAAATTCCCCATGATGAATGGTAATCATTATGCATATCTAAACTGTACCAGTATAAGCCAGGTGTGGTGGCGCACGCCTGCAATCCCAGCACTTGGGAGGCTGAAGCAGGAGGATCATTGTAGGTTCAAGACAAGCCTGGGCTACAAAAGTGAGCTCAAGGCCAGCCTGAACTCCATAGTGAGACTCTGTCTCAAAAAGACAAAAAAATAAAAATAAATAAATAAAAAATAAACTGTACCAGTATAAATTTTTTGAAAGTGGCTTAAGACAATTATTGGATTATAGATGCAAGCCTATGAAACCATTTAAAATACCTGCCTTCTACAAAGGAAAACTATAATACAGTTATCTTTAGAAAAGCAAAACACTTGCTATGGTTTAAATAAATTTGCCCCCTCCAAAATTCAAGTTGGAATTTAAACCCCACTGTGAATGACTAAGAGCATGGAAACTTAATTTGACTAGGATTAGGTGAGACTTTTGGGAGGGGCTAGGGCTGTGGGCTGTGTCCCTAAGCCTCCCGGCCTCACAAGTAGGGAGCTTTCAAGGTGGCTGGGCTAGGAGATGTGAACGTGGATTAGGGATGATGCTGGATTGGGGCGCCCCCCTCCCGGGCCCGTGGCCTATGGGTGGAAGGTAGGCTGCCACTCTTGCTTGCTGCCTGCTGCCTTCTGTCTGCCCTGCTGTGCCATCTGCCTTGGAGTCGGCCAGCCGGGCTGTGTGCTGAAACACACCTTCCCTCCTCGGTTGCTAGGTGTTGGGTATTCATTCTGTCTCAGCAATGAGAAGAGGAGGTAGTAGGATCAGATGGGTAACGAGGGTGGGGCCCCCATGATCAAACTACTGGAGGCTCTGTAGGAAAGGGAGAGAAACCAGAGGGAGCCCACCTCTCCCTGTGTTCCTCTGCCAGATGTGCCCTTCCACTGCCTCAGCACTCTGTCAACAAGAAGGCTATCACTGGGGTGCCTACCCCTCAACCTTATACTACAGCCCTGAGCCAAAATAAACTTGTTTTGTAAGTTACACAGATTGCATTGCTATGTGATTAGCAACAGAAAACAGGTGATCCTTCAGGACTAAGCTATCCATCACTCAATCACTGGTTGTGCCTGAGTCTCACTCCTTTAGAAGCCTCAAATGACAGCAGAGAGCTGTGGTGAAACACCAGGCCCACGCCTGGGTGTGCAGGTGCTCCACACTGCATCAGCTGCACCATCACATAGAGTCCTGTCTGGGGGGCTTCCACTGGTGAGTTGCTCAGACCAAGCAGTGAGGGATCAGCAATAAACACTGATGGATTAAAAGGAAATTTTTCCAAGACAAGTGCTCCAACCACAAGCTGTCATCAGGCACCAACCCAGGCAGGGAGCACTTCTCTCTGCTGAAGTCAGCACTCACTCACTTGGCAAGCATGTGACTCAGGCAGTGCCAGCATCACACTATCAAAGAGGCCAGCTAGGCCACGCTGCAGCATGACTCACCCTGCTCTGCTTCACCTGCCCATATTAAGCTTAAGAGTCTCCTATTCAACAGACTCACCAGCTTCTCTTGAAAAGAACAGTCTTTGATCACACTGTCATGTGGAAGGAAGGAAGGAAGGAAGGAAGGGAGGGAAGGAGGGAGGGAGGAAGGGAGGGAGGGAGGGTGGGAGGGAGGAAGGAAGGAAGGAAGGAAGGAAGGAAGGAAGGAAGGTAGGTAGGTAGGTAGGTAGGTAGGTCAGGTTGTAAAATGGGTTAGCCCAATAAAGCAAAGCAAGCTACCACACTCCTGCATGACGCAGGCCCCATGCAGGTGATCTAAGGAACAACTATGACTACATACATGCCACATCATTAACTGTAATTCTCTCCCATTAGTGTGATGGGAGTATTTTTTTCTAAGTTACCTGCAAACAGGATTTCTTTTGAACAAGGAAAAAGTATCTAGAGTCAGGCCATAGCAGAGCACATATGCTTGCCAGTGGCTATGGAGAGTCTTTCTTACCTTTAATATTTCAGGTTCTTTGATGTCCAAAGAGCTCAGATGCCAGTGCTGCAGATATTTATGTGACTTGTGACACTTATGAGCACTTGGTGGTGAAAAAAACCAAATCATGCAAACTGCAGTCATGAATCCAAGACCAATGCCCAGAAAGAGGCCACTCACGTAGTGGGGGAGGGGAAGGATGAGGTATGCATACACACACACTATGAGGAAGCCCAGCGTCTTCACAGGCAGTTCTGGGCGCTGCACAGCCAAGTCCATATCCTCCTCACTGTCTAGCATCACGCTGTCCTCCGTGAGCACCTCTGGCTTCAGAGGGACGGCTGGGGGCTTGTCAGGTCTACTCTCGCCCTCTGCTTCTAGCTCAAAGTCTTCTGTGTACAGTTCACAGAACTCTTCATCTTCTTTGCTCACCAAGGCAGACAAGGAACACTTTTCTAAGACAAGAGAGCTCGTCTTCAGGCCTAAATCCTTGAGGCTGCTGCCCTGAGAAGCCTTTGGTTCCCCCTCTCTCCCATGCTCTTCAGTGGGCTTTGAGTACTCGCTCTTGGGGACGTTGTAGTCACTGCTAGCGCCCTCCCCCTCAGAGTCACACTCCTCTTCCTTGATGCTGTAGTGGTTATTGCTTTCCAAATGCCCATTCAAGCTGGACAGGTTGGAGAGTTCTGAAGCACTTGAAGATAAGGCTTTGGGCCTATGGCTGACACTTTCTTCCCCAATAATTTTACTAAGGAGCTGAAAAGGTTCATATATGACTTCTGAAAGGCGTCGTTTAGTGTCTTCGATTTTCGCCTCCATTTCGGGCACTTTAAAAAAGGAGCGAGTGTCAGAGGGAGAAGTCAATGGGGAGGAAGGTGCGGTTTTGGAGTCTCCACCCGTGTTGCGCGGCTGTGTGAACTGCTTGAACAGGTGTAAGTTCAGCTTGGAGTCAGGTGGCTTGTAGGACACAGCTTCGGACTCCTGCCTAGAGGTGTCAGTGGACAGAGACTTGACTAAAGTCTTCATCAAGTGCCTGTGCCTTGGAGGGTGCAGGGATTCTTTTGGCTCCACCTCTGTAGACAGGGACTTCACCAAGCTCAGGAAGGGCTTTGTGCTGGAGAGAGCAGAGGATGAGGCACTGGAGGAAAGGATGGGAGACTTGGACGGGGAGGACAGTGGGGAGGAGGAGCTGGTTTTCTGCTCAGAAAGGGACGACACACTGGGCGAGCTGGCCAAAGGCCCTGATGAAGATGACCCTGGAGACAGAGCCAATGGCACTGTACTTAATACTTGAGCTGCTGGAGGAAGAGACTCCAACAGCTTTACAGTGTTCTCGGAGACGGGCAAAACGGCAGGGGCCTGGGACGTGAACAGTTCACCTGCCACGAGGGGCGAGGCACTGGAGCCCACAGGGTCATGGCCACCCTGGGGTTCCAGGTAGAGGTCCTCCTTGGCCTCGAGCCCTGTTACAATACTTTGGTCATCTAGCCCCTCCTCAAGGTATTCCCTGAACTCCTCCTCCTCTTCCTCCTCCTCCTCCCCAGAGGCTGAGAAGTGAATGGCGATGGTGTCTCGAGACACAGACCTCTGCACGTGCACTTTCGGGGTGGACGGCTTTGGCATGTCAATGGTTTTCTCGGCATGGCGACCATTCAGACTTGTCATCTCCGGCTTCAAGAGGGCTCAGGCTCTGTGCAAACAAGGACAACAGAGGTTAGAGTGCGCTCTCCATGGGAGGTATTGCCATGTGCAGAAAAGGGCCCGGATGAGGCTCAGCTGAGAGATTATGATTTTACTTACAGATGCCCCACCTTTTTACTTCAGTTTTCTAACAGTGACCCTCTACTGCAAAGCAGGAAGTACTGAACAACAGACATTACCAAAGGCCCCAAAGCCTAAAATGCAGCATCCTGCCAGGGATATAGCTCAGTGGCATAACACTTGGCTGCCACATACAACACCCTGAGTTTGATTCCCAGCACAAAAAAGAAATTTAAAAATGCAACATCCTGGTGATTTTAAGGATCTTGGAACAAAAGCCTCTGCAGGGGTCCTCTAGGTCTAGAAAGCTAACCCAGAAGGGCCACTGCAGCCATTGTGACTTTTCACAGCAATTCCAGCCATGTGGCTTACTTTTCCCATCAACACTCATGCCATCTTATGACTGCGAGAAAGTGACAAAGCATCCAGGTGCAGAAGTTTGTGTACTAACTGCCATAAACTGGTGGCTTCTTCTCCACCCGATAAAGATCATAAGGGCTGGGTATTTGGGGGCCATGAAAATACAGCCATGCACTTTTTGCTTGTTTGTTTTAATTCTTCTGAGACGGGGTCTTGCTACATAGCACAGGCCTTGAACTTGCTTACCTACCATGGGCTGGCCTCAGACTCATGGGGATCCTCCTGCCTCAGAAGCCCCAGTGCTGGGATTACAGGGGTGTGCTGCCACACCCTGCTTTTCTTTATTCCTTTTTTTTTTTTTTCTTTTTTGGTGGTACTAGGGATTGACGTCAGGGTCTTAACACAAAACTATCTTTATTTTTAACTTTGAGACAGGGTCTCCCCAAGTCATACAAACTCAGCTAAAACTTGAGATCCTTCTTTTTCTTTTCTTTCTTTCTTTCTTTCTTTTTTTCTTTTCTTTTTTTTTCAATACAGGATCTCACTAATGATTCATAGTGATCCTCCTGCTTATACCTCCCAAGTGCTGGGATTATAGGTGCGCGCCACTATGTCTGGACTGAGATCCTTCTGTATCAGCCTCCCCGAGGACTAAAGTAACAGGCATGCGCCACAACACCTGTTACATTCTAAGGCTTTAGGATAAGGCAAACCTGTATTTTACACTGAATCTATTATTTTAACAGCAAGAAAATGAAATATCAATGCTGTAGTCTACCATCAGTCAAATTCTATAGTATGCCCTAACTCTACCAAGACAGAGAGACATGCAATCCATGTTGTCTGCTCTTCTGGAGTTCAGTAGCTAACTGTAGAGAAGACACCTGCACCACAAGCAGCCAAACAGAAGTCACCAGGCCCACCGTAGAACATCCAGTGTATGATGTCGCACCTATTCATGTGCAACTCACTCCCTGGTCCCGGGCATACTAGGTCCCTCTCAAGACAAGAATTAACACTACAGTCCAGACATAGACCTATCAAAAGAATTAAGCAACTGGGTGGACCTTAGGGGTTCTGAGGACCACTGTGGAAAGTGATACACATGGGCCATCTTCTAAATGATGGCTAGGTGATGCACGAATGGGCATGTTTAGGACAAAGGCAGGGACAGGACACAAAGATGAGCATGGGCATGGTGTGGGCAGACACCGGAATCTGCGCTCTGCATCAGGACAGAGAGAGGCTCTCACAGTGCATAGCGAGACCATGGGCAAGCGGAGAGGAGATCTGCACGGGCACGGCCAGTGGGGCTCCTGCTACTCGCTCTTCTCCAGCTGACTCTAGGAGCTGGAGCAGATCGAGGGTATCTCAGGGCCTCAGCCCCTTCGTGCGGGAAATGAGATGCAGGAGTCTTTCCAGCTCAAAACCCCTCTGTGTTTATGCTTCCAAGCAGCTGTACAAATGCTAGCCCCATACACTGACAAGTCATCTACTACAGACCATCAGTACTGTATCATTTGCCCAGTTCCTGAAGCCAAAGGGCCACAGTGTGTAGTGCTTCTGGCCAATATTCCTGTTCAAAGTTCTGGCAACTGCTACCTCCACCAAGAACAAACACAAAACCAGGTGCGGCATGGGTGGGAAACTGTGAACCCAATCCATCAGAAAGAGCAAATTCTCCAATGACAAGTACAGTGCCAGGGTCCTGCCACAACACGGGAACATTTATTTTTTTATTTTATTTTATTTTATTTTTTTGTCTTTTTGAGACAGGGTCTCGCTATGCAGTTCAGGATGGCCGTGAGCTCACTTTGGTAGCCCAGGCTGGTCTCGAACTTGCACTGATCCTCCTACCTCAGCCTCCCGAGTGCTGGGATTACAGGCGTGCGCCACCACGCCCGGCTAACACAGGGAACATTTAAAGCCGCACAGATTTTGTATTGAAGCCTTGAGAGAAAAGCCGCACAGATTTTGTATTGAAGCCTTGAGAGAAAGTACTTGCATACCAACTTTCCAACAGAACCGTTTCAGCACATCTCTTCCCCAGCCCGCCCGCTCAGTCCAGGACCAGGGAGCGCTCTCCATTAACCGGGCATAGCCACTCTAATCAGAAACTGGTGGCAGTGAGGACAGCAGTCCTGGGTCTAAGACCAGCTCTCCTTGCTATCTTTACACTGTGGGGTTTGCCGGCTCACAAAAAAGAACAACACACCTTAGTTTTACAAGGGTAATTTGAAAAGAAAATTATAGAGGTAATTTAAAAAGAAAATTTAGCTGGGCGTGGTGGCACACACCTGTAATTCCAGCACTTGGGAGGCTGAGGCAGGATGATTGGTGTGAGTTCAAGACCAGCCTGGGCTACAAAAGTGAGCTAAAGGCCAGCCTGAACTACATAGTGAGACTCTGTCTCAGAAAGACAAAAAAATAAAAAAGAAAGAAAGAAAAGAAGCCGGGCATGGTGGCTCACGCCTGTAATCCCAGCACTCGGGAGGCTGAGGCAGGAGGAGATCGGAAGAGCACACG